>CM049860.1:31440963-31480963 GCA_027422415.1 Schizothorax lantsangensis | reverse complement strand
ATATGTTGTGATGCCTTAATTCACTTTTAGCATTTAAAATGATTGATTTTCAGTTTTTAGTGTTTTATTTTATTTCTAAGAAATAGTATCAATTTTTTAATGTTGTGCATTTATTATAATAATTGTATCTTTTATTATATTATACTTATTATGTACTCTATCATTCAAATGTTGTGTTTCGTAAGATTTAAAATATATATATATTTTTTAAGACACTTTTGCTCACCAAGGCTGCATTTATTTTATCAAAAATACAGTAAAAACTGTAAAATTGTGAAATATTATTATAATGTAAAACAGCTGTTTTCTATGTGAATATGTGTTAAACTGTAATTTATTTCTGTGATCAAATCTGTATTTTCAGGCATCATTACTGCAGTCTTCAGTGTCACATGATCTTCAGAAATCATTCTAATATGCTGATTTGCTGCTCAAGAAACATTTCTGATTATTATCAATGTTGAAAACAGTTGTGCTGCACAATATTTTTGTGGAAACTGATACATTTTATTTTTCAGGATTCACAGATGAATAGAAAGTTCAAAAGAACAGCATTTATTTGAAATAGAAATCTTTTGTAACATTATAAATGACTGGAGTAATGATGCTGAAAATACAGTTTTGATCACAGAAATAAATTACAGTTTAACAGATATTCACATAGAAAACAGCTATTTTAGATTACAAAAATATTTCAAAATTTTACTGTATTTTTGATCAAATAAACACAGCCTTGCTGAGCAGAAGAGACTTCTTTCAAAACATTATAAATCTTGGCCAGCAGTGTATATATATCTCAAACTGTCATGTATTTGATGTAATCTCAGGATGAGAACGGCGAGGGACTCACGAACGAGGAGATCCAGGCTCACGCTGATATGTTCATGTTTGCCGGTGAGTCTCATGTTCATATTCACTGGTTCTGTGTGTGTCTGGATGATGAAGCATCACCGGTGTCTTCATCAGGTCACGACACCACGGCCAGCGCCCTCGCCTGGATCTTCTACAACCTGGCCATGCATCAGGAGCATCAGGAGCGCTGCCGAGCAGAAATCAGATCAGTGCTGCGGGACGGAGACCAAAGCGACATCAGCTGGTCAGAGAAACTCAGTCAGACACACACACTTTATACTGTACACTGCATGCAGAAATAGCATGAGAAACAGTATGCATTATGCAACAAGTTCGTATTCTACAATACATAAACAGTAATATGATACACTGTTGTCATCGGACAGTGTGTTTAATTCAACTAGGTCAGGAATCAGCTACCAATTTAATAATTCAAACAAAAAATGGAATTAAAACTGTTTACTTAATGTTTTAAAATATGTGACCCTGGAGCACAAAAGCAGTCATAAGTAACACAGGTATATTTGTAGCAATAGACAACAATACATTGTATGAGTCAAAATTATACATTTTTCTTTTATGACAAAAATCATTAGGATATTAAGATCATGTTCCATGAAGATATTTTGTAAATTTCCTACCATAAATATATCAAAACTTAATTTTTGATTAGTAATATGCATTGCTAAGAACTTCATTTAGACAACTTTAAAGATGATTTTCTCAATATTTAGATTTTTTTGCACCCTCAGATTCCAGATTTTCAAATATTGTCCAATCATAACAAACCATACATCAATGAAAAGATTATTTATTCAGATTTCAGATGATGTATAAATCTCAATTTCACAAAATTGACCCTTATGACTGGTTTTGTGCTCCAGGGTCACGTATAACAAATTAGTAAATCATTTTTAAATTAATATATGAACACATAAAAAACTGTTTAGTAAATTCATGCTTTAAAATGTAGTTTAATAAAACCATAAAACAGTCAACTAATAAATCATTTTTAAAGCATCCAGTTATAATATGGTTATTTTGCATTTTTAATAGTTTTATTTTTTATTTTAAAATGTAGATCAAATAAAACAATAAATAATGTTTAAACTGACAAATTAAAAAAAACATAAAACTGTTTAGTAAATTCATGTTTTAAAATGCAGTTAAATAAAATTAGAAATTAGTCAAATAATTAATCTTTTATAAATGCAATGCATCCTGTTATAATCTCAGAAATAAATATATATATATAAATATATTTTTCAATGTAGTTTATATAAAACAATGAATGATTAAATAATTTTTAAACTGAAAAATATACATCTGTTTAGTAAAATCATGGTTAACAACACAGTTAAACAAACCCACATAAATTAGTCAAATAATAAATAATTTTTAAATGGATCCAGTTAAAATCTCAGAAAATATAGTTAAAATAAATCAATAAATTAATAATTATTTTTAAATTGAAAAATAAATAGGCATACAGTATATTAAACCACAAAATAGTCAAATAATATATATTTTTAAAATGCATCCAGTTAAAATCTCAAGTTTTTCTACATTTTGGCCTGTCTGACCAAATAATGAGTCAAGACAGAAATGTTACAAATCAATTGAAATAAAGATCAAGTCAAGCACATGTGTGATACGGTGTTTCTGTATAGTGTCCTCTGTTGTATACGGCACACTTTGGCACACGTAGCACATTATCTATGCATTATATGGACACTGTGCAGGGAGGATCTGAGTCAGCTGCCCTTCACCACCATGTGCATCAAAGAGAGTCTGAGACTTCACTCGCCCGTTCTGGCGCTCACCCGCTACTACTCACAAGACATGAAGACGCCTGGAGACCGCGTCATTCCACAGGGTCAGACACACACACACACACACCGCTGAAGCACTGCATCATGGGGAATAACTGAGGTTCACTCTGTTGTATTTGTGTGTCTGCAGGGTGTCTCTGTTTGATCAGTATTTATGGTGTCCATCGAAATCCTGAAGTCTGGCCTGATCCTGAGGTCAGTCGACTCACTCGCTAATCAGACAATGCTGTTGTGCTGTTGTTAATATATTAGTATTATATTAGTGCTGTCAAACGATTAATCACATCCAAAATAAAAGTTTTTGTTTACATAATATATACGCGTGTACTGTGTATATATATTATTATTAATATTTATTTATTACAAAAACCTTTATTTTGGATGCGATTAATTGTTTGACAGCACTAATTATAACATTTCTTAATATTTTAAATTAGTTTTTATTTTTATATGTTCAGTCTTCATTTTAATTTTAGTTTAATTTTTAGTATTTGTGTTGTGTTTTTGTCATTTTTATTTTAGTTATTTTAATTAATATTCATTTCTGTATTTCTGTTTAAATTTTTTAGTTGAACAATACCAAAACAATAATTAAATAAATAAATAATAACATGTATTATTTTATGTTTTTAATAATAATATAATAATAATAATAATAAATAAGTGATTTTATTGCAAGGCACCATATCTAATTTTCTAGTTTTACTTTTCATTTAGTATTTATATTTCAAGTAATTCAGTTTTATTTAAATTAACACAAATGTTTGGTTTTTGAATAGTTTTAATTTTTGTTAATCATTTATTAATTGTATTATTGTAATTAAATAAATAATAACATTTATTATTGTATTAATGTTTTTAATTATAACAATAAAATAATACATAAATTACTTTATTTCAAGGCACCGTATCTAATTTTGCTTTTCGTTTAGTATTTATATTTCAAGTAATTCAGTTTTATTTAAATGTCACAAATGTCTTTTTTTATGTATATATAGTTTTAATTTTTGTTAATAACAACACTGAACTGAGCTCATTTTTTTAAAAGATATGGCAAGTGTTTTCTCTTCCTTTTAAAAGCTGATGCATCTGTTTATTATTATTTTCAATAACATGGCATGATTATATGGCTAGTTACATTTCTGGGTTATTGGGTAACAAAAAATAAAACCATTAAAAAACTTTTGTTGCTTGAAACAAAATAAACGTTAACTGAAATAAAATTAAATATAAGGCAACATTTCTCATTGAGTTTAAGTTAATGTACTAAATTAACTAAAACTTCAATTGAAATAAATATTAATACACTGTAAAAAGTGATAAGTTGACTTAACTTAAAAGAATTGAGGAAACCCATTGCCTTAAAATGATTAAGTAAATAATAATAAAAAACTAATAATTTAATTGAACTGTCAAGTTAATTTTTTTTTCATTATTATTTACTTAATCATTTTAAGGCAATGGGTTTCCTCAATTCTTTTAAGTTAAGTCAACTTATCACTTTTTACAGTGTAAAAACTACATAGACACATTAAAAAAACTAATAAAATGACAAAAACAACAAAATTACCAAAATGTTAACTAAAATGAATGAAAACTCAAAATATAAAAATAAAAAATAATTCAAAATATCAATAAAAAATATAACAGTATCTCAGCGATACTAAAATAAACAGCTGCATTGTATAATTGGCTGTGTTGTGTTGCTGTCCACGACCCGATCCAGACAGACCTGAGGGTAGTTTTGGCTGGTGATGCACTAGTTGAGCAGCACAGCTCTGATCTGCAGTCAGTGAAGGAGTTACTCCATGAGTTTTTCTCTGAGCAGGTTTATGACCCAACACGCTTCGACCCGGAGAACTCACACAGACGCTCACCTCACGCCTTCATTCCCTTCTCAGCGGGACCCAGGTACACTCTCACACACACACACACACACACACACACACATGCACACACGCACACACACACAGACGCACGCACACTCACACTCACACACAAACACACGCACACACACACAGACGCACGCACACTCACACTCACACACACACACACACACACACGCACACGCACACGCACACACACACACACGCACACACACACACACTCTCACACACGCACACATACACACACCCGTGTTTGTTTTTGTGAAAAATGCGCGCACACTCACACACACGCACACACTGTTAGACATTTCAAAGGGTTTTTACAGTAAGTTACTGTAATTAAGATTTACAGTAGCAAACTACTTTTAATTAAATAGTAAATTACTGTAAAAAATCAATTCATCAGTATACTACTGTAAAAAATTCATTTTAATATAGATTTCATTTGGTTTTATAATTTTTTATATAGAATTCGTTTTATTTTTATCCTACTGTACATAGGTACTACTGGCATTCAATTTAAACAGACACAATAATTACAAAATATCTTTATTTAAAACATTGCATGTATAACACTTAAAAATACTGTCTTAAAAATACAAAAAGGGTATTACAGTTACTTACTGTAAAGGGAATTTGCAGTATTATACTGGGTGATATACAGTAAATAACTGTAGAAATTACAGAAATGTCTAACAGCACACACACTCATAAACACACACACACACACCCCTATACCTCCATATACTGTATGATCCTGTGGTCCTCCAGGAACTGCATCGGACAGAACTTCGCTATGGCAGAGATGAAGGTGGTGGTGGCTCGGACTCTGTCGCGGTTCCGGATCCTGCCGGGCCCCAGACCGGTGCGCCGTCTCTATCAGCTGGTGCTGAGAGCCGAGGGAGGTCTGCTGCTAAACATCGAGACGCTCGATCAATCCCAGTGACCAGCACTGAAACATCTCACTGTTTAATGCTTACTGTGAATTCTATTTCTGTAATTTAATATCATTTCAAAAATGTGAAGTGTGTGATGCTGCACTGGTGAATCGCAAACAAATGGACTGTTTTGTAACGGTTTCAAAGCAATATACCGCTCTAACTGCATATACTTATGATGCTTTGATACAACAGAAAATTGGTGTTGCTTTTATATTAATGTAATTGATATATATATATATATATATATATTCTGATAAATATTCTAATGCATTTAAACACCAACTCTTGTTTGTGTTGTTTTTTCTTGAACAAAATTCATATAAATATTTGGCACAGCATTGGTTCAAAGTGCAAAGCAGCAATATTGTGTAGCCTACTATAAACATGCATGGATATTATTGGTGTGTGGATACTATGGAGGCAGTTTCTGACATTAAATACAAAATTTAAAAAGGTAATTTCAACCTTGTCTTTTTTCTCAGAATTGTGTGATACAAACTTGCCAATTCTGAGAAATTAAGTCACAATTCTGAGAAATGACTTGAGAGTCAGAATTGGGAGATACAAAGTTGCAATTACTTTTTTTTTTTATTCAGTGGCTAAAACAGGCTTCCATAGAATACAGTGAATCTTCTGGCACCCTCCCATTACATACAACCCAAAACAAGGAAGTCACATGCTCATATCTAAACTGAAACTAAACAGACTTTGTTTGCACGGTGAGATGGCGGAGGCTGCTCTCGCGCTCTGCTGTCCAGTCTGTCTGGATGTTCCCAGGAATCCCGTGACCATTCCCTGTGGACACAGTTACTGTATGAGTTGTATCACAGGCTGCTGGGATCAGGAGGATCAGATGAGTGTCTACAGCTGCCCTCAGTGCAGACAGACCTTCAGTCCAAGACCTGCTCTCAGAAAAAACACCATGCTAGCAGATCTGACAGAGAAACTAAGGATCGAGGTGCCCGAGGCCTCTCTCTGTTACGCTGAGCTCGATGATGTGCCGTGTGATGTCTGCACAGGGAGAAAATACAAAGCTGTGAAATCTTGCTTGGTGTGTGTCGTGTCCTTTTGCGAGCTCCACCTGAAGCCTCACCGTGTGTCTTCGGCATATGAGGGCCATAAATTAGTTACGGCGTCTCGTAAGATCAAGGAGATGATTTGTTCTGCTCATAAGAAGCCGCTGGAGGTTTACTGTCAGACAGATAAACAGTTTGTGTGTTTGATTTGTGTTCTGACGGAACACAGAGATCACAACATTGTGTCAGCTTCCACTGAAAGACAATCTAAACAGGTAAATGCAGTCTCCACCTATGGCAGGTGCATGCGGCTAGAAGTGATAGGCTACAGCTAGGACCGGAAAATAACAATACATTAAATTTGCTACCTATTAGATTGTGTTTTATTAACATCTACCCCAACCCTAAACTTAACAGTGCGATAATACAAATACAGTAATTAGTTGTTGTGACAAAAATGACGCAATGCAGATGACTACATGAATACGATACAGATTGTTTCAAAGCAATCTAATAAAACAGGAAAATAAGAGAATCAGTGATGTAAACTTCAAATATGAGACGAGTCCACATTTCTGAGTGATAGTTCACCCAAAAATGAAAAATCCGTCATTAATTATTCACCCTCATGTCGTTCCAAACTTGGCCGTAGCCCGGGTTTGAAAATGAGTGAGGTCTGGGGTGGTGTTAAGAATAGTGCTATAATAACCCCTACAAATACAACTTATTATATACACCAACACTTTAAAAGAGACAGAGATGTAGATGTTTGTGAAAGATGTTTTCTCTGTTTTGGAGGGATGAACATTGTTAAGTTGTACCATATTTATTGCATCAAAAATTGTTAATATTTTACTATAGGTTAGGGGTGGATCATTTTATAAGTTGTTTATTAATCATGCAACAATACGTACATTTTACTGTTATAGTTTTCATTAATAATCATTGCTATATAGATTATAACTTTGCCTAGTACTATTATGAATGTTTTTAGCATTTAATTCTGTACTTGTTCTACAGATCTGTTTAGTGTTAAATGCTACTGTTTTTGACAGTGTTGATAACGTTTATGACAGATAATACCATAATATGTTTGCGTTTCCATTACCGAATGTGGTATCCTGTCAGCAATAACCTGTCCATGGGCTTTTTTGATTATTGTCTGTTTAAGTAGGCTACCGGTGATGTAGTGTTGCCAGATATTACTATAAAAACAAATAAAAAACGAAAATTAAAAGCCGAAATTTTTTCAAATCTATGTAAATAAGATAAGCGTAGCTTGTGAAAGATCTACAGCTCTGTGTAGTAAATTCTGCTCCATCTCAAAGCAGGTGATGGAGATTTACTACTAATCACAGAACCGGTTTACTGACAAGATGTGCATGACAATCACATTCGATTAATTGTCCAGCCCTAGCCGGAAACCAACAATAAAAAAAAAAATTCTACCTATTAGAATGTGTTTTATTAGCGTCTTCACCTACCCCAAACCTAAACCCACATGGACTATTTTAACGATGTCCTTACTACATTTCTAGGCCTGGAAACGTTGCATTGCTGTCTAAACAGGGTCAGAAAGCTCTCGGATTTCATCAAAAATATCTTCATTTGTGGTCTGAAGTGTTTGTGTAGCTCTAAACAGAATCAATATTCAGCTCAAGTCAGTTCAATGTTGATTCAGTTCAGAAGAAGAAATATGATTTTTGTTCACGGAATTCATTTTACTTATTCTGCGTCTAAATTCCATCCACACGAAGGACATCAATTGTAGGCATTAGTTTGAAGTATTGTGTTTGTCCACAGATAGAGATTGAAGAGATGCAAAGGAACACAGAAAAGAGAATTCAGAGAAGAGAGAGTGAATTAACCAAACTCACACCATTAGCAGAGACAATCAGGGTGAGTTTTCTGTAATACTAACCAAAAATGACCCAAAAATGGAAACTCTGTCATCATTAACTCACCCTCAAGTTGTTCCACACCTGTGTGACTTTCTTTCTTCTGTTGAACACAAAAGAAGATATTTTAAAGAATGTTGGGAACCAAACAGTTGCTGGAAGCCATTAACTTCCAGTGTTTTTTTCCCCTGTACTATGGAAGATAATGGCTACCAGCAACTGTTTGGTTCCCAACATTCTTTAAAATATCTTCTTTTGTGTTCAACAGAAGAAAGAAACACGTAGGTTTGGAACAACTTGAGGGTGAGTAAATGATGACAGAATTTTAATTTTGCGGTGATCTATCTCTTTAAGTTTTTTAAGTTGAAGGGCGTTGGACATTATTTACACGACCCTCTCACCAAATCCCTTGTGTTTGCTAACAGAGCTCTGCCCAGGAAGCAGTGGATGACATGGAGAAGGTCTGTACTGAGCTGACAGACTCCATTAAGGCCCAAAGCAGCGAGATCATCTGTCTGATCAGAGCTAAGGAGGAGAAGGCCATCGGTCAGTCTGAGACCGTTCAAGAGCAGCTACAGCAGGACATTTCTGTGCTTCAGCAGCGAGATGCAGACCTTCAGATGCTTTTACATTCTGAAGATGACTTCCTGTTCCTCCAGGTTTCAGTACTATTTTTCGTCCTGTGGATCACTGCTTTTAAATGGATCTGTTCACAAAACACTCTGTTTGTCGTCCTTTGTTTTGTTGTAGAGTATTCGGTCTCTGTCAAATCCTCCAACGTTTGAAAATTCACCCAGAGTTCATTTGAGTCGTCAAGGCATATTCAAACATGTAAGGAAATCAATCTCTGAGAGAAATGACAGAATAATGGATTTACTCAAGGAGAGCCACATACAGTTATCTGAGAAAGGTGCGGTTATACAAATTTATTACTAACAATGTGAGTCTTCAAAAAAAATCTTCAGCTCTTTGTAAGACATAACAATAAACATACATGCAAGACATTACAATTTCAGAACTGTAAAGGCCTGTTCACACCAAGGACTATAACAATAACTAAACAGTTTTAATAATCACTCTTACTCTAAAAGAACAGGAAAGTCCCCACCACAACTATAAGGATAACTGCACAGAGCAATAAAAACAATGACCAATCAGAATCCACCTGACTTTAAAGAGCTTGAGTATTTAAACTAATGCTGTCAGTGACTGAAAATTGTAATCTAATTAATCACATGATGTGCCGATTAATCTAACTATTTGCACATCAGTTTTGGCTTAGAAATTACCCCCCAAAAGATAATTTTGCATGAATAATGATAAGAAATGGGTATGTTTTTTATACACGTTGTTATAGGAAATGGAACGTTATGGTGTGTTGGTGTGAACTACAATATTGTTATTGTTATAGTTCTTGTAAACGGGCCTGTCCAGTTACACTACCATGATGCTTTTCACATGTACACAAGGCCCACCGTACATTCCCTTTTTGCACAAAATTACATCGCATTTTTGTAAAGGGCCAAGAATGATGTTTACGCTGACTTTGAATTATTTTTCTGCATTCCTCCACAGTTCAAAAAGTTCAGATTTTCCTGCCTCACCCCAAGAACCGAGAAGATTTTGTGATGTGTAAGTGATCATTTTCAGGCATATCTGTTGTTTCAAGTGTCATATTATTTACATTTAGTCATTTACCAGATGTTTTCTTTTACCAGATGCAAAGAAAACAAGCAGTAAATGAATAGAGGTGCAAGTGTTTTTTTAAGAATAGAATTAGAATAGAGAGAGCTAGAGTTCGAGGGTCAAATAAAGATGGAAGAGATGTGTTTTTAGCCGTTTCTTGAAGATGGTTAAGGACTCAGCTGCTCGAGGGAACAGTTAATGTAAAAGTCTGTGAAAGTGATTTTGTGTCTCTTTGGGATGAACAATAAAGTGACGTTCTCTTGCAGAACACAAGCTTCTAGAAGCACATAAGACTGAAGTAATGAATTTAGGTAAAGGAGTGCAGAGCCAGAGGTGGTTTTGTAGGCAAACATTAATGCTTTGAATTTTATGTGTGACGTGCATTCTTTTCGGCTCATTAAAAATTAATTGTAAAGGTTTGATCGAACTGGCTGGAAGACCTGTCAAGAGAGCATTACAATAGTCCAGTCTGGACAGAACAAGAGCTTGAACAAGGAGTTGTGAAGCATGTTCTGAAAGAAAGGGCCTGATCTTCTTGATGTTGAATAAAGCAAATCTGCAGGACCGGTCAGTTTTATGCAACACAGCTGAAATAAAAGTTTGTTTTTCTCCTGTGCAGATTCCTATACCATGACACTGGACCTCAATACAGCGCATAACAATCTCCATTTTTCGGAAGGAGACACCAAACTGACATGGGGTACAGTACAGTCGAATCCGGATCACCCAGAGAGATTTGATAGATGGTGGCAGGTGTTAAATACAGTGGGTTTGACTGGCTGCTGGTACTGGGAGGTGGAGTGGAGTGGCACAGTCGTCATAGCGCTTTCATACAAGAGCATTGACACTAAAGGTCCTGGAAATGAATGTGGATTTGGACACAATGATCAGTCCTGGTGTTTGTGCTGCTCATCTTCTCAGTACACTTTTAGGCATGGTAATGTTGAGACGAAACCACTCAAAACTCCCAGCTCATCTCGAGTAGGAGTATATGTGGATCACAGTGCAGGAACGGTGTCCTTCTACAGCATCTCCAACACCATGAGCCTCATCCACAAAGTCCAGACCACATTCACTCAGCCCGTCTATCCGGGGTTTGGTTTCAGGCTCGGGTTTTTAGGCTCCATTCAAATCTCTCCCACAGCTTGAAATAAAAAATCCTGAGATCTTTTTCATGATTTAAAGTAGCATTGTGTGAAAACCTGTACTTCTGTTTTAAAATCTTGACATCAGCTTCAAACATTATAATGCACATGATAACTTTTGTTAGTCAATAATAAGTAAATGTGCTTCACCAGCTAATTACATTTACATTTAATCATTTTGCAGACGCTTTTATCCAAAGCGACTTACAATTGGGGAATACATCAAGCGATTCATCTTAAAGAGGCAAATAGACACAAGAAGTGCTCATAACGCCAAGTTTCTGGCATTGTTCGAATAAGTACAAGCTAGACAGAGAAAGATTAATGAAAAGAGAAAACTAATTTTTTAGGATGAAGTCAAATAGTGCTGAAAGAGATGAGTTTTCATCTCTCTTAATTACTCTTCAGGAGCGATGCTATAGAGCTATTGCATAAAAAGGAAGTTCAAAAATAGAATTCTAAAGACAGCTGTGCACTTGTTTTTCTGCATAACATCTATTCGGTGCTATTCTGAATATTGCACACTCAGACATACAAGCTAAATTAACTGTTACAAAAAAAAAGGTAACACTTTACAATGAGGTCTCATTATCTAACATTAATTAAATGCATTAACTAACATTAGCTAACAATAAGCAATATATTTGTTACTGTATTTATTCATCTTTGTTAATGTTAGTTAATAAAAATACAACTGTTCATTGTTCATGTTAGGTCAGGTCAATTAAATAATATGAACACACAACGTTTGATTTTAATAATGTATTAGTAAAAGTTGAAATTAACAATAATAACTACGATTAACTCTTTCCCGGCCAAACATGGAATAATAGTTATACGCTAGGGGACGCTATTATGCATCTCCTGAATGAGTCTAGAATCACTCGATCAAAAGCACAGGCGAGGAAGAGCAGAAACGAGTGATCTCATATGTAAGCATATGCATATGAAAAATAATGCGATCATCAACACTAACCGCATATAAATGAAAACTGCCTAATGCTACCGAGTGAAATGTTGATCCAGAAAGTGTTAAAGGACTGTGCAAACTTTAGGGATGCTGATGGACATGATCTACTGCATCTTAGCTTTGATAATAGCTATTAGCCTGAATATGATCCAGATGCAGTATTGATAAAAAATTCAATTTTCTCATCTTTTTGCTCAAAATGTTGCTTTTTTTAATGACACCTACCTACATTCAAGTATTTATAAAAATTAATGCTTGAAGCTAGAATAAAACAGATTTGTTTTTTGTTTCAAAAGTAGAGGGTTTGTTTTTTATTTTGATGTATTGCATGTTCAGATATTCATACAACAAAATATTCTGGGGGCCATGACATTTTTGTGAAAATCCTCAAAAACGCTGGCGGGGAAAGAGTTAATAAATGCTTTAGAAGTATTTTCCATTGTTAGTTCATGCTCACTAATGTTAACAAATGGAACCTTATTGTAAAGTGTTACCAAATATTGTTATTAATATAATCCTCTCTCACTATGTGAAATTTGTTAATATTTTCTGTGTCTATACTTAAACAATGCACATTTTATAGCACAAGAAGGATTTATTAAAATTGTTTGATGGTATGTTATGTGTATATAGATTAGTGCTGTAGACAAGACCACCTAATCTGAGACCAAGACCAGACCAGCACTGCTCAAATTCATCTGAAAGATCCGCATTTACTGCCTGAAATAAATATAATATTTAGTAAATTAATACAATTAGAATTATAAGACACTATATGGAGCTGTTATCAATCATATGAATTCACTAACAACAAAATTCATCTTCGCACTGCAATGCTGGCACAGAAGCTGCTTCTGAATTGGTACAAATACAAATGTATAAATAATGTTGAGAGTTATGTTTTAAAAATAAAATTTAGTTTATTGAATGTTTGTATAAAAGCAATATCAAATTTGTGAAAACAGCTCTCTTGGTCTTGTGAATATTGCCTAATTATATCATATGTTGTAATATAAAAATCCAGATCTCATACAAGTACTTTTTGCAACAATATCTTGAATTTTGTAGGTATTTGTATTAATGGTGACATTTTTGACACAATTACTCATTCATTTCTGACCCGGAATAACAGTATAAATTTGGTTCTTGGCCAGGGGCCCACTAGGGTGCCTCAACAAACTTCCAAGGAGACTTCTAAAATGATTTAAAATAATACAAAACAAGCATTAAAATAAAGTAAAACAACAAAAAATTCAAGATATTTCTTAGTATTTGGTTATTTTATGATGAATATGCATCTTTCTAGTCATGCTAAGCTCTAAAATATTTTGGGTGAGTGGAGGGGGGCCTTTAAATATTGTTGTGGACAATAATTTTTGAGATCCACTGATATAAATCAAATTATTTATTATTGTTATTTAGTTATTTAATTAGCTATTGACTGTATTTGAAGCAGGAAGTTTTACATACAGTCATATTTATGATGGTTCTAATCAGACAATGTGTCGGCAATTTCTCCACAGCTGTGGTCTTGACCGGTCGTGAAACAAAATCACAAGTCCTCTTAGTCTAAGACCAAGACAAGACCGAGAACAAATGTGGTCGAGACCGACACAAGACCAAGACCTTCAAAAAATGGTCTTAAGACCCAGTCTTGAGTACCACAACACTATAATATAGATAATGGCAGAGAAACAGACAGTAAACAGAAATGATACCAAAAATAGAAAGCTCATAAACAGCGTAATAAAAAAAGGGTAAAATAGTCACAGAAGGTTGTGTACGGTGACCTGGAGGGGACATGTTCGGTTCAACTTAGTTTTGTGAAGTTGTGTCCTCAAGATCTTATGTTGAGGGAACCACATTTTTCTCGTGGCCATGAGATTAATGCATAAACAAACCTGCGTGACCATAGCAACCTGGGATTACCAGAAATGGATAAATTAATCATTTATTTTGAATTAAGAATGATAAAATTGTGGAATTTAGAAATGATTGTATTTACCATAGGTATAAACTACAGACTGTGGGCGCGAAGTTTATCATGAATCAATATTAAAAGAATATGCAAGAACATAAAATAAAATAGCCCTCCCTGCTGAAAAAAACAGCTGGTCATAGCTGGTCGGCAGGCTGGATTTAGTGGGGATTTGGCCACTTCTTTAGCTGTTCAGGCTGGGAGACCAGCTAAAACCAGTTACTTTCAGCTTAAACTAGCTAAGACCAACCAACCACCTTATGCTGGTTATAGCTGTTTTTGTTTTTTTTCAGCGGGGCTACAAGAAAACATTTTTATCCATCCCACGGTCTTGTAAATCCGTTTACTACTATAATATTTGATTATTATTGGTTATATTTTTATAATTGTTTTTCGATCTGTTTGCTTAACTTTCAGTATAGCTATTACCAAAGGCTATAGAATACCCTTAAAGGGACTTTGCTATTACTTAATATGTTTTGTAAATGCCTGACATGCAAGTAAAGCTTTGATTAGGGTCTATTTCTGGTGGAAATTTACTGGAAGTTCACTTTAAAGGTTGAATTTAACATATTTCATTCTATTTCGGCTAATTAATGGACTATAATTATAAAATAGTGTTTCGTTGAGGAATGAATTGCTGCGTCCAAATGCACATACTATCCCTCCTAAATAGTATTCAAAAATAGAATTAGTATGTTCCAAATCATAGTATGTTGAAAAGAATATGCCAAAGATTCCCGGATGGTCTACTACTTCCAGTAGAAAATCAAAGTGCAGAACGATGCAGACTCTAACGGCTAATATTGCCCACAACTCATTGCACGTTGGACGAGGATTCGATTAGAACTACAAACAGGAAAAAAGGAGTTAAAAAACTACAAACATGGCGGATATGCGAGACCGATGGACAAGTAGAGAAAGGGGTTTGAATGATAAATCAATATCTAACCTGATGAAAAAATATTTATTTAATGTTATCCGTGTTATATTTCATCTGCAACAACATTGTGTATTTACAGAATTTGCTAAATATTTGGTAGCATATAATATTAACATAATTATACAGAACGTTAAGTAAAGAGATAGACGAATAGAAAAGGAAAATACACACATATGTAACAATAAATATAACCAGTTCTACAATAATATTATTATATTACAGTACAGAGGAGTGATCCCTAAGCACTATTCCCTTCAATGAGAGCTTCAGAAGGTTGAAGGGTGCAGGACTGTCCAGTGCGGCTCGGTCCCGCCCCCTTCACTGCTGTTGTTTAGTAACCGGTGTAAACACACAGGCAGTCATGGCTTCACAGGATCTGGACGCAGAGTTTGTCAGATCGGTGCTGGAGGACAGAGAGTCTCTGTTCCACCGGCTGATGGAGAAACACAGGACTGGCAGAAAGGTTTGTCATGCTCTTACATTCACTGGAGGAGCGGCTCAGATTTCTCCTCTTCAAACGTTGCTGGGTTACGACTAAACAACACTGCAGTCAGAGCAGCAGCACACACTCGAGTACACACTACAACACACTCGAGGACACACTACAACACACTCGAGTACACACTAACACACACTCGAGTACACACTACAACACACTCGAGTACATGCTACAACACACTCAAGTACATACTACAACACACTCGAGGACACACTACAACACACTCAAGTACATACTACAACACACTCGAGGACACACTACAACACACTCGAGTACACACTACAACACACTCGAGTACACACTACAACACACTCGAGTACACACTAACACACACTCGAGTACACACTACAACACACTCGAGTACACACTACAACACACTCGAGTACACACTAACACACACTCGAGTACACACTACAACACACTCGAGGACACACTACAACACACTCGAGTACACACTAACACACACTCGAGTACACACTACAACACACTTGAGGACACACTACAACACACTCGAGTACACACTAACACACACTCGAGTACACGCTACAACACACTCGAGTACATGCTACAACACACTCAAGTACACACTACAACACACTCGAGGACACACTACAACACACTCAAGTACATACTACAACACACTCGAGGACACACTACAACACACTCGAGTACACACTACAACACACTCGAGGACACACTACAACGCACTCAAGGACACACTACAACACACTCGAGGACACACTTGAACAAACTCGAGTACACACTACAACACACTCGAGTACACACTACAACACACTCGAGGATACACTACAACACACTCGAGGATACACTACAACACACTCGAGTACACACTAACACACACTTGAGGACACACTACAACACACTCGAGGACACACTACAACACACTCGAGTACACACTACAACACACTGGAGTACACACTAACACACACTGGAGTACACACTACAACACACTCGAGGACACACTACAACACACTCGAGGACACACTACAACACACTCGAGGACACACTACAACACACTCGAGTACACACTACAACACACTCGAGGACACACTACAACGCACTCAAGGACACACTACAACACACTCGAGGACACACTTGAACAAACTCGAGTACACACTACAACACACTCAAGTACACACTACAACACACTCGAGGATACACTACAACACACTCGAGGATACACTACAACACACTCGAGTACACACTAACACACACTCGAGTACACACTACAACACACTCGAGTACACACTCGAGGACACACTAAAACACACTCGAGGACACACTAAAACAAACTCAAGTACAGTACATGCTAAAACACACTCGAATACACACTAAAACACACTCGAGGACACACTACAACACACTTGAGTACACACTACCACACACTCGAGAACACGCTACAACACATTCGAGTACACACTACAACACACTCGAGGACACACTCGAGTACACACTCGAGTACATACTACAACACACTTGACATGCTAAAACACACTCGAGTACACACTACAACACACTCGACATGCTAAAACACACTCGAGTACACACTTGACATGCTAAAACACACTCGAGTGCGCACTAACACACACTCGAGGACGCACTACAACACACTCGAGTACGCACTAACACACACTCGAGGACGCACTACAACACACTCGAGTGCGCACTAACACACACTCGAGTACGCACTAACACACTCGACATGCTAAAACACACTCGAGGACACACTACAACACACTCGAGTACACACTACAACACACTCGAGGATACACTACAACACACTCGAGGACACACTACAACACACTCGACATGCTAAAACACACTCGAGGACACACTACAACACACTCGAGTACACACTACAACACACTCAACATGCTAAAACACACTCGAGTACACACTTCAACACACTCGACATGCTAAAACACACTCGAGGACACACTACAACACACTCGAGTACACACTACAACACACTCAACATGCTAAAACACACTCGAGTACACACTTCAACACACTCGACATGCTAAAACAAACTCGAGTGCGCACTAACACACACTCGAGTACGCACTAACACACACTCGAGTACGTACTAACACAAACTCGAGGACACACTACAACACACTCGAGTACTCACTAACACACACTCGAGTACGTACTAACACAAACTCGAGGACACACTACAACACACTCGAGTACTCACTAACACACACTCGAGTACGTACTAACACAAACTCGAGGACACACTACAACACACTCGAGTACTCACTAACACACACTCGAGTACGTACTAACACACACTCGAGGACACACTACAACACACTCGAGTACGCACTAACACACACTCGAGTACGCACATAAGCTCGGTGCATCTTCACATCCAGGCACTTCTGTGTCCCAGCAGTTGTTTTTATCAAAACTCACAGATTTAGTGAGAACTTTATCTATAGGAACTTTTTTTCTTTCCTACTTTTTAAATGTATTTAAATATAGATTTTATTATTTTACCCTTTTGCCAGATCAGTGTTGTGATGAACTAAATAATAAAAAAAATAAAACACACACTGGAGTACACACTACAACACACTCGAGGACACACTACAACACACTCGAGGACACACTACAACACACTCGAGGACACACTACAACACACTCGAGTACACACTACAACACACTCGAGGACACACTACAACGCACTCAAGGACACACTACAACACACTCGAGGACACACTTGAACAAACTCGAGTACACACTACAACACACTCGAGTACACACTACAACACACTCGAGGATACACTTCAACACACTCGAGGATACACTACAACACACTCGAGTACACACTAACACACACTTGAGGACACACTACAACACACTCGAGGACACACTACAACACACTCGAGTACACACTAACACACACTCGAGTACACACTAACACACACTCGAGTACACACTACAACACACTCGAGTACACACTCGAGGACACACTAAAACAAACTCAAGTACAGTACATGCTAAAACACACTCGAATACACACTAAAACACACTCGAGGACACACTACAACACACTTGAGTACACACTACCACACACTCGAGAACACGCTACAACACATTCGAGTACACACTACAACACACTCGAGGACACACTCGAGTACACACTCGAGTACATACTACAACACACTTGACATGCTAAAACACACTCGAGTACACACTACAACACACTCGACATGCTAAAACACACTCGAGTACACACTTGACATGCTAAAACACACTCGAGTGCGCACTAACACACACTCGAGGACGCACTACAACACACTCGAGTACGCACTAACACACACTCGAGGACGCACTACAACACACTCGAGTGCGCACTAACACACACTCGAGTACGCACTAACACACTCGACATGCTAAAACACACTCGAGGACACACTACAACACACTCGAGTACACACTACAACACACTCGAGGATACACTACAACACACTCGAGGACACACTACAACACACTTGACATGCTAAAACACACTCGAGTACACACTACAACACACTCGACATGCTAAAACACACTCGAGTACACACTTGACACGCTAAAACACACTCGAGTGCGCACTAACACACACTCGAGGACGCACTACAACACACTCGAGTACGCACTAACACACACTCGAGGACGCACTACAACACACTCAAGTGCGCACTAACACACACTCGAGTACACACTAACACACTCGACATGCTAAAACACACTCGAGGACACACTACAACACACTCGAGTACACACTACAACACACTCAACATGCTAAAACACACTCGAGTACACACTTCAACACACTCGACATGCTAAAACACACTCGAGTGCGCACTAACACACACTCGAGTACGCACTAACACACACTCGAGTACGTACTAACACAAACTCGAGGACACACTACAACACACTCGAGTACGTACTAACACACACTCGAGGACACACTACAACACACTCGAGTACGCACTAACACACACTCGAGTACGCACATAAGCTCGGTGCATCTTCACATCCAGGCACTTCTGTGTCCCAGCAGTTGTTTTTATCAAAACTCACAGATTTAGTGAGAACTTTATCTATAGGAACTTTTTTTCTTTCCTACTTTTTAAATGTATTTAAATATAGATTTTATTATTTTACCCTTTTGCCAGATCAGTGTTGTGATGAACTAAATAATAAAAAAAATAAAACCTTTACATTTTTCTTTGATATTGAAATACATCTGAAAGAAAACTAAATATAAATAAATGAAAAAATTAAACTGACAATAGCCTCAACTGATTAAGTTTATGTTGAAGTGCTAAAATTACTAATACTAAAATAAAACAAAGTTAAATCTACATAGAAAAAAGCTGAAATAAAGCAAAATATAAATATTAGACAAAAAAAAACTTACACTAAAAAATCTTAAAAATTGGAAATGTTGCCTTGACAACTAAATTAAATTATTACATTGAAGTACGAAAAGTACTAAAATAAAAATAAATATACACAAAAAAGACCAAAGCACATAGCAAAATTACTAAAAGAAATTAAAATATAAAAAATAAACGCTAAATTACTAATAAATACTATAATGGTATATAAATACTAAAATAAGACTTGTCCCAACTTTCAATCTTAAAATATTAAACTCAATCTTAAAAATATTACTCCTTAAAATGTTCTAAACAAAGAATGCAATAAATGAAAGAATACAGGTAAATATCAGTATAGTTCAATTGTGCATCATTTCCATTTAAGCTGTAATTTAGTCAAATTGCATAAAGTATGATTTACATATATGCTACCTATCAAATGAGTCTTAGTAAGACAAATTTGGCCATTTGATTAAAATAAAATATTTAAAATGTAATTTCCATCACAGTGATTTTTTTATGTGAAGGAAATGACAATTTGCATGCATGGATACTGACAAATTAAACTGTGAGAGTTTCAAAAGATGCTTATTTTCTGAAAAGTGTCATAGTTGAAGAGACACACATGAGCATCTGATGATCACAAACATGCTGTCATACTCAAACCAGACGAGTAGTTTCCAGCTTTTGTTGCCCCCGGGGCAGGAGCTCACGTCTCCGGGAGACTCACACGGAGCTGGTAAACAGTGAGGGAGGGTTAGTTACCGTCAGACAGAAGAGCAGCAGCATGGAGAAACACGTCTCCTGGAGACTCACACGGAGCTGGTAAACAGTGAGGGAGGGTTAGTTACCGTCAGACAGAAGAGCAGCAGCATGGAGAAACACGTCTCCTGGAGACTCACACGGAGCTGGTAAACAGTGAGGGAGGGTTAGTTACCGTCAGACAGAAGAGCAGCAGCATGGAGAAACACGTCTCCGGGAGACTCACACGGAGCTGGTAAACAGTGAGGGAGAGTTAGTTACCGTCAGACAGAAGAGCGGCAGCATGGAGAAACACGTCTCCTGGAGACTCACACGGAGCTGGTAAACAGTGAGGGAGGGTTAGTTACCGTCAGACAGAAGAGCGGCAGCATGGAGAAACACGTCTCCTGGAGACTCACACGGAGCTGGTAAACAGTGAGGGAGGGTTAGTTACCGTCAGACAGAAGAGCATCAGCATGGAGAAACACGTCTCCTGGAGACTCACACGGAGCTGGTAAACAGTGAGGGAGGGTTAGTTACCGTCAGACAGAAGAGCATCAGCATGGAGAAACACGTCTCCGGGAGACTCACACGGAGCTGGTAAACAGTGAGGGAGGGTTAGTTACCGTCAGACAGAAGAGCAGCAGCATGGAGAAACACGTCTCCGGGAGACTCACACAGAGCTGGTAAACAGTGAGGGAGGGTTAGTTACCGTCAGACAGAAGAGCATCAGCATGGAGAAACACGTCTCCGGGAGACTCACACGGAGCTGGTAAACAGTGAGGGAGGGTTAGTTACCGTCAGACAGAAGAGCAGCAGCATGGAGAAACACGTCTCCGGGAGACTCACACGGAGCTGGTAAACAGTGAGGGAGGGTTAGTTACCGTCAGACAGAAGAGCATCAGCATGGAGAAACACGTCTCCGGGAGACTCACACGGAGCTGGTAAACAGTGAGGGAGGGTTAGTTACCGTCAGACAGAAGAGCAGCAGCATGGAGAAACACGTCTCCGACTCACACAGAGCTGGTAAACAGTGAGGGAGGGTTAGTTACCGTCAGACAGAAGAGCAGCAGCATGGAGAAACACGTCTCCTGGAGACTCACACAGAGCTGGTAAACAGTGAGGGAGGGTTAGTTACCGTCAGACAGAAGTGAGGGAGGGTTAGTTACCGTCAGACAAAAGAGCGGCAGCATGGAGAAACACGTCTCCAGGAGACTCACACAGAGCTGGTAAACAGTGAGGGAGGGTTAGTTACCGTCAGACAGAAGAGCAGCAGCATGGAGAAACACGTCTCCGGGAGACTCACACGGAGCTGGTAAACAGTGAGGGAGGGTTAGTTACCGTCAGACAGAAGAGCAGCAGCATGGAGAAACACGTCTCCGGGAGACTCACACAGAGCTGGTAAACAGTGAGGGAGGGTTAGTTACCGTCAGACAGAAGAGCAGCAGCATGGAGAAACACGTCTCCTGGAGACTCACACAGAGCTGGTAAACAGTGAGGGAGGGTTAGTTACCGTCAGACAGAAGTGAGGGAGGGTTAGTTACCGTCAGACACAAGAGCCGCAGCATGGAGAAACACGTCTCCGGGAGACTCACACAGAGCTGGTAAACAGTGAGGGAGGGTTAGTTACCGTCAGACAGAAGTGAGGGAGGGTTAGTTACCGTCAGACAAAAGAGCGGCAGCATGGAGAAACACGTCTCCGGGAGACTCACACGGAGCTGGTAAACAGTGAGGGAGGGTTAGTTACCGTCAGACAAAGAGCGGCAGCATGGAGAAACACGTCTCCGGGAGACTCACACGGAGCTGGTAAACAGTGAGGGAGGGTTAGTTACCGTCAGACAAAAGAGCGGCAGCATGGAGAAACACGTCTCCTGGAGACTCACACGGAGCTGGTAAACAGTGAGGGAGGGTTAGTTACCGTCAGACAAAAGAGCGGCAGCATGGAGAAACACGTCTCCTGGAGACTCACACAGAGCTGGTAAACAGTGAGGGAGGGTTAGTTACCGTCAGACAAAAGAGCGGCAGCATGGAGAAACACGTCTCCGGGAGACTCACACGGAGCTGGTAAACAGTGAGGGAGGGTTAGTTACCGTCAGACAAAAGAGCGGCAGCATGGAGAAACACGTCTCCTGGAGACTCACACAGAGCTGGTAAACAGTGAGGGAAGGTTAGTTACCGTCAGACAGAAGAGCAGCAGCATGGAGAAACACGTCTCCGGGAGACTCACACAGAGCTGGTAAACAGTGAGGGAGGGTTAGTTACCGTCAGACAGAAGAGCAGCAGCATGGAGAAACACGTCTCCTGGAGACTCACACAGAGCTGGTAAACAGTGAGGGAGGGTTAGTTACCGTCAGACAGAAGTGAGGGAGGGTTAGTTACCGTCAGACAAAAGAGCGGCAGCATGGAGAAACACGTCTCCGGGAGACTCACACAGAGCTGGTAAACAGTGAGGGAGGGTTAGTTACCGTCAGACAGAAGTGAGGGAGGGTTAGTTACCGTCAGACAAAAGAGCGGCAGCATGGAGAAACACGTCTCCGGGAGACTCACACGGAGCTGGTAAACAGTGAGGGAGGGTTAGTTACCGTCAGACAGAAGAGCGGCAGCATGGAGAAACACGTCTCCGGGAGACTCACACGGAGCTGGTAAACAGTGAGGGAGGGTTAGTTACCGTCAGACAAAAGAGCGGCAGCATGGAGAAACACGTCTCCTGGAGACTCACACGGAGCTGGTAAACAGTGAGGGAGGGTTAGTTACCGTCAGACAAAAGAGCGGCAGCATGGAGAAACACGTCTCCTGGAGACTCACACAGAGCTGGTAAACAGTGAGGGAGGGTTAGTTACCGTCAGACAGAAGAGCGGCAGCATGGAGAAACACGTCTCCGGGAGACTCACACGGAGCTGGTAAACAGTGAGGGAGGGTTAGTTACCGTCAGACAGAAGAGCAGCGGCAGCATGGAGAAACACGTCTCCTGGAGACTCACACGGAGCTGGTAAACAGTGAGGGAGGGTTAGTTACCGTCAGACAGAAGAGCGGCAGCATGGAGAAACACGTCTCCTGGAGACTCACACGGAGCTGGTAAACAGTGAGGGAGGGTTAGTTACCGTCAGACAAAAGAGCGGCAGCATGGAGAAACACGTCTCCTGGAGACTCACACAGAGCTGGTAAACAGTGAGGGAAGGTTAGTTACCGTCAGACAGAAGTGAGGGAGGGTTAGTTACCGTCAGACAAAAGAGCGGCAGCATGGAGAAACACGTCTCCAGGAGACTCACACGGAGCTGGTAAACAGTGAGGGAGGGTTAGTTACCGTCAGACAGAAGAGCAGCAGCATGGAGAAACACGTCTCCTGGAGACTCACACGGAGCTGGTAAACAGTGAGGGAGGGTTAGTTACCGTCAGACAGAAGAGCAGCAGCATGGAGAAACACACACAGAGCTGGTAAACAGTGAGGGAGGGTTAGTTACCGTCAGACAGAAGAGCAGCAGCATGGAGAAACACACACAGAGCTGGTAAACAGTGAGGGAGGGTTAGTTACCGTCAGACAGAAGAGCAGCAGCATGGAGAAACACACACAGAGCAGTGATGAGAGATGATGAGAGCAGTCTGTTCCACCGCCGGCTGATGCACCGCAGACACAAACACAGCGACAGAGAGCTGGTCAGTGCAGACAGACAATCACACTCGTGCTCACATATAGACTCCTACTTTCATATAAATGGAAAAATATAACAGGCAGGGTTTGCAAAACTGAGCTTCATGAGGAAACTGCAAGGAGTTGATAAAAAAACATCACAAATATATAAATTTAGTTATATTTTAAATTATATAAGTTTTTTGTTGAATTGCATTTTAATGTTTTGTTTAGATGTAGATAGTCTTTAAGTTGCATAACTTTTTAGTTTTTTGTTATATTTTAATGTGTTCACTTATATATATATATATATACAGTATATAGTAGATTTTATTTACATTTTAATGCTTTATTTAGTAGAATAACCATGTGAGTTGAAGTTAACTAAAATGACTGAAATAGAAATAAGCTGAAATAGAAATAAACCTTTGACTAAAAAATTAAAAAAGGTAATTGTGACTTAATTGTGAATTCTGGTGTTTTCTCAAAGAGATATAAATTCAGAATTGTGACATAAAAAGTCACAATTACCTTTTTATTTTATTTATTTTTTATTCCATGGTGAAAACAAGCTTTCATAATAATTACTTAAACTAAAACTAAAAAATATATATATATATATATATATATATATATATATACTGTATATATATATATGCACACACACACAATTACATTATGTTATATTATTATATATTACATAATAATTAATCAAAATAGAACTCTCACTAAAAAAGCTTTGTTTGTTTTTTCTTTTAAGTTTTATTAGTTTGCCTGAACTGACAAAGTGTGGATGTGTTGTTAAATTATTGAACTTAAAATCTCCAAAAACCCTTTTAGGTCACAATCCCTAATATGATTAAAAAAAGTATTATAGTTGTAAAAGATTTATTGTCTCTTTAATACATTTTTTCTAAGTGTTAATAAGAACTAATGTAAATGTAAAACTTGTGTTGTTTATTTCAATGAGTTGCTGTGGATTCATAAAGTCAAACGCACAGACGCTCTCTGTATCCAGTCAACAACACAAACACACAGTGTTTCTCATATTCCTTTACGAGCGTCAGTCACTCAGCAGGTTTGTCTTTTATCACTTCCTGTCTCTCCTGCAGAAGTTCCTGTTACACAGGCTGACTGTGATTGGCCGTCTCTCGTGTGGAGCGGCTGACAGGAGGACGGTGGGAGGTCTGTTTACATCTACTCAGATTTATCATTACAGTGTTTCAGCTGTTTACACACAAAATCTTTACTTGTGACACAGTTTCTGAAAGCTGTCACTCAAACAGCAGAAATACACCAAATCTACAAAACCAGACACTAATTATCAGCCTTTGAATTTCATAAAACACTTTTTGCAAAACACAACACACAATTCTCTATGTAACACACACAAATCTAACAGGAATTAATATTATGGCAAAGTTTGGTTTTGAGACGTGTTTGTGATATTTTGAATGCATTGCTTAATTTTGCAAGAGATGTGAGGTGTTTAACAATTTGTGTGCAACTCTTGGATTTGTGTGTAAAGTTTTGAAAAAAAGAGGCAAAGTTTTGAAAATGTGTGAAAGCAGTTTTAAAGGTTTAGAGTGTCATTATTAGCCAAACCCAGAGCTGAAAATGGTTAAATAGTAAAAGCACTGCAAGTGTTTCTGTGGTGTGTGTTGTGTGTCAGATCACTTCGAGAGGCTGATGGTCAGTCTGCAGAGGACTCGTGCTGGAGAAGACGTCACCGGTCTCCTGCTGCTCTACCCTCGACACACACTGCACGTCATCGAGGTACTTCATCTGCTAAACACCATCCACCACCCATGACTTTCTGTCCCTGTGGAAGATAAAACGAGAATATTCATGCACGTTGAAGTTAACTAAAATTACTAAAAATAAAATGAAATAAAAAATTAAAGTATAGAATATAGCTTGATTCCACCATGGAATAAAAATAATAATAATTAAAAAGGTAATTGCAACTTTTTATCTGACAATCTTGACTTTTTCTCAGAAATGCATGATATAAACTTGCAATTGCTAGAAAAAATGTCATGCAATAATTGTGAGATAAAAAGTTGCAAATTACTTTTTTTTTTTTTTTTTTTTTCTGGTGGGAAAAAAGCAGAATTGCAAGTAGAATTCTGAGAAAAAGTCTTTATCTTGTTAATATGTCACAAAGAAAAAAAGTTAATTCTGAAATTTTGAGTTTATATCTCACAATTCCATTTTTCTCAGAATTGTTGTGAGAGAAAAAAGTCAGAATTGTGAGATAAAAAGTTACCTTTATTATTATTTTTTATTCTGTGCAGAAACGGGCTTCCATAATAATTAATAAAACTTAAATAAAAATAGATTAAAGATATATATTAAAAAACAAGGATTACGGGGAATGTGTAACAATTAAAAAAACAATTTTTTTTTAATAAAAACAACAATAGCATATAATAAAAATGGCTAAAACCTAAACTAAAATTAAGATGAAACTGAAAATATAAAAAATAAAACACTAATTCAAAATATAAATAAGTACCGTAGTATATAAATAATACTAAATTAACACTGTTCCAAACTTAAATCTTAAAATATGAAAATCCATCTTAACAAATATTACTGCACTTACAATTACCTAAACAAAGAGTGAAATAAAAGAAAATAAAGATAAATATCAGAATATTTTCATTGTGCACTATTTCCAATAATTTAACATTACACAAATATGAAAATATTACATTTTACATTTACATTTTATACATTTAGCAGATGCTTTTATCCAAAGCGACTTACAGTGCATTCAGGCTATACATTTTTTATCAGTATGATGCATCATTTGATGCAAATATTACTTCCATAAGTGCAAAGCTTCCACAGTGACAGTGAATGAAAACAAACACAGTCCAGATCTGAAAATGAGTTTGGAGAGCTTCAGCATGATACACATCTAAACTTTAGTTTCTCACAGAAGACAGAAAGTCTTACAGGTCTTCAGTGACATGAGGGAGAGTAAAAGATGCATCATATTCATATTGATTGTAAAATGTATATCCATAACTGTCTTTCATGCACTAGTGTTCGACTGAAGCTCTGCTGTCTGTCCTGCAAGACCTGAGACACATGGAGGAAAACCGGTGAGACAAACACTGTTGATTCATGAAGAATACCCAACAATACTGTACAACAGTACTGAACAATACCCAACAATACTGTACAATACTACAGAACAATACTGTACAATACTACTGAACAATACCCAACAATACTGTACAATACTACTGAACAATACTGTACAACAGTACTGAACAATACCCAACAATACTGTACAATACTACTGAACAATACCCAACAATACCCAACAATACTACTGAACAATACCCAACAATACTACAGAACAATACTGTACAATACTACTGAACAATACTGTACAATACTACTGAACAATACTGTACAACAGTACTGAACAATACCCAACAATACCCAACAATACCCAACAATACTACTGAACAATACCCAACAATACTGTACAATACTACTGAACAATACCCAACAATACTGTACAATACTACTGAACAATACCCAACAATACTGTACAATACTACTGAACAATACCCAACAATACTGTACAATACTACTGAGCAATACCCAACAATACTACTGAACAATACCCAAAAATACTGTAAACTGAACAATACCCAACAATACTGTACAATACTACTGAACAATACCCAACAATACTACTGAACAATACCCAAAAATACTGTAAACTGAACAATACCAAACAATACTGTACAATACTACTGAACAATACCCAACAATACTGTACAATACTACTGAACAATACCCAACAATACTACTGAACAATACCCAAAAATACTGTAAACTGAACAATACCCAACAATACTGTACAATACTACTGAACAATACCCAACAATACTGTACAATACTACTGAACAATACCCAACAATACTGTACAATACTACTGAGCAATACCCAACAATACTGTACAATACTGCTGAACAATACCCAACAATACTGTACAATACTACTGAACAATACCCAACAATACTGTACAATACTACCGAGCAATACCCAACAATACTGTACAATACTACCGAACAATACCCAACAATACTGTACAATACTACTGAGCAATACCCAACAATACTGTACAATACTACCGAACAATACCGTACAATACTGTACAATACTACTGAACAATACCCAACAATACTGTACAATACTACTGAACAATACCGTACAATACTGTACAATACTACTGGACAATACCGTACAATACTGTACAATACTACTGAACAATACTCAACAATACTGTACAATACTACTGAACAATACCCAACAATACTGTACAATACTACTGAACAATACCCAACAATACTGTACAATACTACTGAGCAATACCCAACAATACTGTACAATACTACTGAACAATACCGTACAATACTGTACAATACTACTGGACAATACCGTACAATACTGTACAATACTACTGGACAATACCGTACAATACTGTACAATACTACTGAACAATACTCAACAATACTGTACAATACTACTGAACAATACCGTACAATACTGTACAATACTACTGGACAATACTCAACAATACTGTACAATACTACTGAACAATACCGTACAATACTGTACAATACTACTGGACAATACCGTACAATACTGTACAATACTACTGAACAATACTCAACAATACTGTACAATACTACTGAACAATACCCAACAATACTGTACAATACTACTGAACAATACTCAACAATACTGTACAATACTACTGAACAATACCGTACAATACTGTACAATACTACTGGACAATACCGTACAATACTGTACAATACTACTGAACAATACTCAACAATACTGTACAATACTACTGAACAATACCCAACAATACTGTACAATACTACTGAACAATACCCAACAATACTGTACAATACTACTGAACAATACCCAACAATACTACTGAACAATACCCACGATTCTCTGCTGCACGGCTGATAAAGCTGTGTCTGAACTCATTCATTCTTCCTCAGAGAGTTGTGCACTACACAGGGAAAGAGTCGACTAAATCTAAAATCAGAAAAAACTTCACATTAAATAAATGATCTATGAAATCAAATATAATAAACTACTGTACTAGCTAGTTACTAAGACAACATTTCCCATTTTAATTTAGTTTAACTTGATATGCTACAATAAGTGAAACTAAAACTGGAATAAAATATGAAAAGTATATAGACATATACAAAACATAAACTACTAAAAATAATTAAAGAACAACAAAAATACTAACTAAAATGAAAATGAGAACTGATTCAAAATATTAATAAAAACTACAATAGAATATATCATATACAGTATATATACTGTATATATATATATACACAGTATATTAGTGCTATCAAACGATTAATCATGATTAATCGCATCCAAAATAAAGGTTTACATAATATATGTATGTACTGTGTATATTTATTATGTATATATAAATACACAAACATGCAGTATATATTTTGAAAATATTTACATGTATATATTTATATTCATATAATTTATATTATAAATAAATATATTTATTATATAAACAACATATTTTTTCTTACATATATATATATATACAGGTATATATATATATATATATATATATAGTTTTTATTAATATATTAATATTTTGAATCAGTTCTTATTTTTATATTTGAGATAGTGTTTACAATCTTTATCAAAAAATGTTAATAACAATTATTATTATTATTCTTTACATAAACCCTTTGTATTTGTAATATGTGGTTCCTCCTTATCTTTATGTCTTGTTATAAAGTAAATTGTTTGTGTTGTTTATTGAGCATAATAATAAAAAATGGACAAGCTGCATTAGTTTTTTTTTTAGTATATTTAAATATAGTTATTTAATTGTTTTACACTCTTAAATATAAAGGTGCTTCACGATGCCATATCACCTTTTTGTTTCATAAAAGCTTGTTTGTGTTGAAAGAAGGTTCTTCAGATTATTAAAAGGTAAGAAAGAGATGCTTCTTTGACTGAATGGTTCTTCTATGGCATCACTTGAAGCACCTTTATTTTTAAGAGTGTAGTATATTTAAATACTTGGACTGTCAAAGAGACATGAATGGTTTAGTCCAGTATCTAACAGGAGTTCAGAGATGTGTGTGTATCAGTTGAATGTCTCATAGAGAAGCTGACCGCAGCTCTCTGCCCCGCAGCGGCCCGATCCTGGAGCCCCGAATCCTGCTGGTGACCCATGACCTTCCCAGCAGACTCTTCCAGCGCTGGAACTACAAGCTTCTGGACGAGTCTGACAGCCAACGGACGCTCGTCTCAGACGAACAGAGCCCGGAGAAACTCGTGAGAGACACCCTCCATCAGATCCTGCGGCTCGGACACCACCTCTTCAACAAAACACACCTGATCACGGTAGAAACAGAGCGTACAAACACTCAGAGGCGGACAGTAGTGAAGTATTGTTACTGTACTCAAGTCAATTTAAAGAGGTCATATGATGTTGCTAAAAAGAACATTATTTGGTGTATTTGGTGTAATGCAATGTGTTTACGTGGTTCGAGGTTCAAAAAACACATTATTTTCCACATACTGTACATTATTGTTTCTCCTCTATGCTCCTCCTTCCTGAAATTTATCAATTTTTACAAAGCTCATCATTCTGAGAAGTGTGCTCTGATTGGCCAGCTATCCAGTGCGTTGTGATTGGCCGAATACCTCAAGCGTGAGACGGAAATGTTACGCCCCTCACCATATTGTGTCCCGGCGCGACGAAACTAAAACAATAAAACCCATTATAAACGAGGCATTTGTTGCATCCAGTGGGGACATATTTACTGATTATAATGACTTATACTGTCTTTTTAAACATTACCATGATTGCATTGGTGACAACAAGCACTACTCTACACTGCTCAAAACTCACGTTTGTATAGTCAGTGGCAAATTCTTTAAATATGAAAACATACTTACAGGCTGAGAGTCAGAAGCGTCAGACTGTCCTTGCAAAGCTGTAATTGCTCCACTTTATTTAGTGTTCACAGCCATTCGTAGTGTTCACTTTGTAGGCTACTCTCTCCTATTCGCTTGTTAAGTCTGACGTCATGCGTCACCGCTTCCGTGTCCAAACGGTCTATCAGATACCACGAGAAAACAACAAACGGTGCTAATATACACTCACAATGTGATATAATACTACAAAAAATGTATAATCATAACCTTTAACTCCATACCGAAATCCCAGATAGCCAGACAATAAAAATATAAATATAAATATAAAAATGATTTATGTTTCGGGTGCTGTGAGCATGGAGACTGTAGTGTACACCGTAAGTTTGAAAACGTTTAGCTTAAATGTTTACTATGAATAAACAGTGCTCATAAACGGTTGCTGAGGTAGTATTCTCAAGTGAAGCGAGTTGAGGCTTGGACCCGGAAACAGCGCTTCTTACGTCACCACTTAACAAGCGAATAGGTTCAGGACACAGTCCTTCATAAAATGCGCTGCACACACTCTAATATTTGGGTTGAACTGTTCTGGAACAGTGTTGTAAATACAACTTTCTAGTTGTGTCCTCTTTTGGATCCCAAACAAAGTAGTTTCTCTTTCACAACGAGACACAGCGTCTCCAGAACATGATCCCGGCGGCAGAAACAATACTACAGCCAGAATAATAGTTACGCCTTCTTTCATTGTGTAGACATTTGGGCGGAGTTATGCAAATCTTCCCACATTGTGAAGTAGACATGTGGGGCGTGTTTGAATAAAGAATATCTCTTTGGTTTTGAGACTTTAGTGTTTGCAACTTCAGGGATCTTATCTATGCACAATCAGCTTGTAACACTCCAAACAGAAAGAAAAACTTGAAATCGCATCATATGACCCCTTTAAAAAGTATGTGTAGTTTATCAGAGTGTTTTTCTTAGGAAAACTTTACTACATTCCGAAGCATAATGTCTTACTTTTTACTGCACTACAAATGTTCCTTTTTACAAATGTTACATTTTTAGGCGTTCACGTTCACAATTCGAAAATGCCGTCAATATTAACGCCTGAATGACATTTGTGGATAAAATATGAAGAAAAAATTAGAGTTTTGCTAATGTAATCTCCATAATTTATCCACAATTGTCATTCAAATCAATGTCAATGTAACTGTCTTTCATACAGTAACCAACAAAAACGCGCCATTTTTGAATATTCGTTCGCGTTCAGAATTCAAAAATGCCGCGTCAGTTGATGCCTAAAGGACATTTGTGGATAATGTATCAGAGGTGGATTATGTCTCACATTCGGGACAGAGCCGTTCTCTCTCTCTGGCTCTGATTCAGGAGATCTGTGTGTTTGAACAGGGATCTAAAGTGATTCCGGATGAAGTGCTGAAGGACGCGTCAGATGCGGTTCCTCCTCAGGCCGCGGTGTCTCGTCTGCTCCAGATGGAGGCGCTGTTGAGTCCTGCGCGCTACATCAGCACGTATCATTCACCGCTACACCAGCGCCTGGACTCCGGTAACGCACGTTACATTCCGCTTAAAGGGACAGTTCACCCCAAAATTAAAATTGTCATCATTTACTCACCCTCAAGTTGCTTCAAACCTGTTATGAGTTCTTTCTTCTGTTCAGGTCCGGCTACAGAATCCAATCACTGAGGGGGCTTCTTAAATGTGACCCTGGACCACAAAACCAGTCATAAGGGACACTTTCTTTAAATTGAGATTTATACATCATCTGAAAGCTGAAGACATTAGGATAGGACAATATTTGGCCGAGATACAACTATTTGAAAATCTGGAATCTGAGGGTGCAAAAAAATCTAAATATTGAGAAAATCATCTTTAAAGTTGTTCAAATGAAGTTCTTAGCAATGCATATTACTAATCAAAAATTAAGTTTTGATATATTTACAGTAGGAAATTTGCTAAATATTTTCATGGAACATGATCTTTACTTTATATCCTAATGATTTTTGTCATAAAAGAAAAATTGATAATTTTGACCCATACAATGCATTGTTGGCTATTGCTACAAATATACCTGTGTTACTTATGACTGCTTTTGTGCTCTATATATGTATTATTTTGTGGCGTCCGTTTATAATCACTAAAAAGCTGTCACTCATCTTAGTTCATAGTGATCTCATAAAGATCCGTTATAATCAATGAAGTTCTCTACGCTGCACAACGAATCTCTTATTTACATCACGTATACACTTCGTTATAATGAGATGATTCGTGCTGAACCGGAACAAAAACTTTGAGTGGTGACTGGATTCTAATAAACGCCTCTGATTCAAGAACTCAACAGATATGTCTGTGATTGGCTACATTGCTCAACGCTGCAAAAACACAATGAAATAGAAATCAGTCCCCAGAACACAAACCATAACGCACTGGATAATTAGCCAAATCTGCATTAAAATGCCATTATTACAGCTTTAACTGAGGGTGCTATTGGTTTTATTTGAGGGTGCTTAGCAGTCTAGAACCAGGCCTGCTTCTGTTGAACACAAAATAAAGTATTTTGAAGAATGTTGGTAACCGAACAGTTGACGGTAGCCATTGACTTCCATAGTATTTTTTCCCGTACCATGGAAGTCAATGGCTACCGTCAACTGTTCGGTGAGTAAATGATGACAGAATTTTCATTTTTGGGTGAACTGTCTCTTTAAAGCTCCTAAAATAGTCTTTATATTCTTTAAGATTTTATGCAATGTGACATTTTTATGACAGCAGTATATTATTTAAAATATAGAGTAGTTTTACATTATTTTTTAAATTTATACTTGAAATGCAATGATTGTATTACAGACATTTCTATACTGTAATATACAAAATACTCTATTGCTGCAATGAAATTAATCACTGAGAATATTTTTTCTGCACTGTATTATTCTGTTGTAAGTTTGAATAAACAAATAGCACGAGTTAGTAGTTTACTGAACATGTTGTTTTGTGCATCTGATGGTTTAAGGACATGTTTTCGGGAGTTTTCGTCTCACAACAGTGTAGGTTTGGATTTAGGGTCAGGAGGTACGTCTTGTTTGAGATTCTGCAGTGCATGCAAACATCAGAGCGCATAGAGACCGCATGTGTGCATGAGTTTATCACTCAATAAACCGCATGAGAAACTACAATATACCAACGACAAATCACTCCTCAGATGTTTCTCTTGAGAAAAAGACCCCAGTGATCTCACATGTGTCTTCAGAAGAGATCTCTTGTGCCAAGATTAGTCAAAAATATCAATATGATCTTTTCATGAAACGTCTATCTGGATTCATTTTATATCTTTATATACTGGCAGCTCGTCGAGTCTGTTTTAGGAGAAACATCTGATATAAAGTGAGACATGACTGAGTTCCTGATGAGAAACCTTTTTGAGACTCATTCAACTCCATGACAGTCTTTATTTCTTCATACATCTCATCTAACCATCAACTAACTCCATCAATGTTTCTCTATACTCTGTCTTTAATCTAGTTTAATTAATGCACATTTGATTGCATATTGATATTTGTCATTTTTGTGTATTTTGACAGAATCTGTGTGGCCTGCAGTGGAACATCTTCAGATTATTTGAACAACTTTATTAATACATTTAAACATTTTCTACTTTTTACCTCAAAAGGTTTTGGTAATGCTTGAAGCCGTTAAATACAATGCATTTTTTAATTATTTTAATGCATTATGAATTTTAATGCACCTTATAATGCATTGCATGATCTCATGAATAACTGTAACCACAATTATAATAATCTATACTTATCTATTAATTGTTACACCTTTAGTTAATGCATTAAAACACATGACATACCAATTTCAGGTGTAACAATCTGCAAATGTTATAATGCATTTATCTTTACAATTACATATAATACATTATGAATACCTTTATAATGCATTATACATAAACTGATCTAGTTTGTTTTAATATTATTATTTTTTTAAATCATGGTGTTATTGTGAATAATTCATCAGTGATGTTATACTAAATAAATAAATGTTTGTCTTCATAATATTTCAGCAAAATGTGATTTTGTAAGTTGCGTAATTTTTTTCAGAAGAGATTGCTTATGATTAGATTTAGATTAGATTCACCAAAAAACAAATAGATATTGAGTTGTTTTAGTAAACAAACATTCAGTTATGACTCCATTCTGGTATAAAAAACATACTTTACTGCATCATATCAAATCCTGATGGATAATCTTGCTGAATATACTTTTTCACTGAGAAATACGTCATATTTCAGAAGTAAACAAACTAGAATAAAATGCATGCACAAATATAAGTAATTAAAAATGATTGATTTTATTATTGAGAGCACATTCTGATGAAGGATGTTGTTCTTTAAGCTTCATGAGACTTTGAACATCCCGTCTCAAATTATTCCAGTTTTCCATTTAAAACATATTTTGACACACAGGGCTTCTTCATATAAAACAACAAAATGTAAAAAAAAAAAAAAAACAATATCTGAGGAAATGACGCTCCGTTCATTTGGCCTCCGTTTGTTCAAGTGTAAGTCAAGCATGAAACACATCAGTAACAGTAAATAAACATGAATCAGACAGGACTCAACGGCATGAGGGTGAAAGAGCATGCAGCATTACAAACTCCAGCACACAAATATACACACGCCGTCTGTGTGGTTACTGAGTCATTAACTAGTCTGCTAAGTGATATACTGATCAGATATACGTGAGACGGTGAGGAAGAGCTTGTGAGTAATGGTGCTGGGTTCAGTCTATCTTAAGGTGTGTTCAGACTGTAAAAGTCAATTCTTTTCAATGAGAGTTGGTGATTTTAAACTTTCATTGAACATGCATGACTTAAAGGAATAGTTTACCCAGAAATGAAAATGTGCTCACCCTCAGGCCATCCGAGATTAGGATGAGTTTGATTCTTCATCAGATTTGGAGGAATGTCTCAGCAATGGATGCTCTGCAGTGAATGGGTGCCGTCAGAATGAGAGTCCAAACAGCTGATAAAAACATCACAATAATCCACACCACTCCAGTCCATCAGTTAACATCTGGAGAAGACAAAAGCTGAAACAAATCCATCAAGACGTTTTTTTTAACTAAAATACGAGTCCATAATCCATAAATAATAATCAGTTTAGAACTGTTTTGTCTTGTAAACGCTGCTTGATCTGTGCAGATTTCTCTCCTGATTCAGATCAGAGCACTTTTTCACTGGAGGAAGTGTTATTATGGATTATGGATTTTAATTAAAAATGTCTTAATGCTGGATTTGTTTCAGCTTTAGTCTTCTCCAGATGTTAACTGATGGACTGGAGTGGTGTGGATTATTGTGATGTTTTTATCAGCTGTTTGGACTCTCATTCTGACGGCACCCATTCACTGCAGAGCATCCGAGTGGGTGAAATATTCCTTTAAAGTTGCTTGCTCACAAATCAGCGTTAGGAGGAGGTTGCATGCGATCTACAGAAGTTTGAGTTGTAAATGGTTTTGATTAGCAGCTGATATTGCGGGATGGAGTATCTGGGTATTACTGTTCTTCTTATTTTGCCAAAAAGCTATAATAACATGTATAAAAGTGTTTCAAGATTGAGATTACATTGTAGGTAATGAATGCAAAGCATGCGGCAGATTTACAAACATCTAGTTAAGACATCAGAGCATCTTTACAATAACCCAGAATGATCCCCAAAACACACAGGAATCATTTCCCAACATTTCCCAATCCTTGCATGTTCGTTTATGACATATAAAGTCTAATTATGATTTTAGTTATCAATATCAGGTCAGTTCGACACATTAGATTGCATCTGCTACTGAAAACACTGCCTTAAACCTGCTAAAACACAAACGGCAGTCTGACCTTATTTAATAGGCTTGTGCTGATAAAACCCTCATATAAAACTGAGCTTCAGCCAACAAAACCAGCATATCAAGATACAGAAAACAAGCACATTCATATGAAAGTTCATCTTCACCACGTTCCTGACAGACCTGCTCTCATCCGCTAGGAAAATAAAATCAGCATTTAGCTGCGAAAATGCATTAAAAACAGCAATATGGAGTTTATACTCTTTACACGTTGCATTTCAGATTCCCCTGATCTACTGCTATTCTTCTGGATTAATGTCACCTGAAGTCAGATTTAGTTTAAGATGGTCAAACAGAAGCACAATATGGATGTGAATCCACAAAGACTGATGATAACTCAACACGCACACACACAAAATCATCAGACATTCACATTAGGAGCTTTTAAAGTCAACATGACCTTATTTACCGCTTATCTTTCTCCGGTTTCATCAGAACAGCACATTACGAGGTCAAACGGGTTCGTGTTGACTTTAAAGAAAGGTTTGAAGCATGCAGACAGACAAGCGTTCGTAAGAGAGGTAAACGTGTGACTTCGGTTTAATCTCTGTCGCAATCCGGATCTCTTTCAGTTTATTTGAGCGTCTGATTCTTCTTTATCCTGTTATCAGAGACCTGCACAGGATCCATCGAGTATTTACACAAACCAGCATTGTGTCTGAAGCAAAAATAATATCGTCTGTTTATATACATATATATGTTTATATAGAGATAAATATTTGAGCTTTGCTTCTATAGACTATGTACAGCGGAGAGTGAACAGCATTTACACATGCTAATACTTACAGCAGAGTTTGTGACGTATTATTGATAACATATTCATATTAATCAGACGTATAACAATAAAAGTCCCAAAGTCATGGAAAACCTGGAAATATAGGCAATTTTAACCCTTGAATGCATGAGGAGATATTTTAATAATTTAGGGCGGGATAGATGATGACCTTTATGATGAATTCCTCTTTATATTGTGTTTTTAATTTATGATGCACAATGCATCTACAATATCTGCAACTAAGTTTTATTGCAGTGGTCAGATGTGTAAAATACTCTCTTATAATACATAATTTAAAAATATAAGATCATATCTGTTGACGTGGAATGATGATGTTGTTTCGAAACATTGATGTATTTTTTTCAATATATTGATTTAATGCATCAAAGAGTTAAAATGTGATTTGCAGGTCTGGAAAAATTCATTGAAATTATTCCTAAAATCTTAAGTAAAATGAATATATATATATATATCGTTATGCAGTATTGGATCATAAGGAATGGTCCTGATTCCAAAATATTCAGATGAAATGAACATTCATAAACGGCCCTCGCTGTTTTCTGCTCAGTAAGCATATAGTTATATTAATGTTAATGTAAATACAATATAAATAATTTATATCTGATATTTTCTGTGATATGATACTTTATATATTATCTTTATCCAGCATTCATTCAGAGTTTTTCTATCTCGCTTCGTTCACACAAAGCACTTTAAAAACAAACTTTTGTGGGGTTTTTAAAGATAAAGTTCTGATGTGAATTTTTTAATTTATATGACTGTTCAAAAGTTCGGGGTCAGTCAGATTTTATTTTTTGAAAGACATTTCAAAAGCAAGGACATTGATCAAAAGTGCCAGTAAAGACTTTTATAATGTGATCTAAAGATTTCTATTTCATATAAATGCTGTTCTTTTGAACTTTCTATTCATTAAAGGATCCTGAAAAATAAAATATATCATGGTTTTCACAAAAATATTGTGCAGCACGACTGTTTTCAACATTGATAATAATCAGAAATGTTTCTTGAGCAGCAAATCAGCATATTATTATGATTTCTGAAGATCATGTGACACTGAAGACTGGAGTAATGATGCTGAAAATACAGATTTGATCACAGAAATAAATTACAGTTTAACACATATTCACATAGAAAACAGCTGTTTTACATTAGAATAATATTTACTGTTTTTACAGTATTTTTGATCAAATAAATGCAGCCTCAGTGAACAGAAAAGACTCAAAAACGTATAAAAAATCGTACTAACCCCAAACCTTTGAACAGTAGATTCTGACACATGTTGTGAACGGCTCCTAACAAGAGATCTCGATTACAAATCTGACTGTAAACCACAGCGAGAGCGTCTTTCATCTGAAATCTCATCTCAGACGCTCACATTCATCACACACACGAGCGGAGTGTGCTGTAGTGTGTCTGTCAGGAGCTGTTTGTATAGTTGCTGAATGCTAGTCTGGGTTTAGACACAATGAGGTTTCAGTGTGTTTGTGTGATTTTTGAACACGTTACATGAACTTCAAGGCAAAAGTGCAAGAACTCAGATAAGGCAAATAGAAAATAAACCACATGGAAAAACTGCAAATACATAAACACAAAGACATCGGGACCAGCGCTTCAGATCCTGTCTGTGGGTCAGTGCAGAGGATCACAATACAACGTCACTTGTGCGGTTGGGAGGGAGTGAAGGATTGTGGGTAATCAAAGGGCGGTGCTCTCCGACTCCTCCTCCTCCTCCGACTCCAGCGGATCCACAGAGTTTCTGTATCTCCCGTCCAGTTCCACGCTTATTATGGGAACGTCCAGATCACACCACGAGTCTGAGAACAAACACAAAACACTGAGTGAGAAGACGAGTGGAGAGAATGAACATAGAAGAGAGAAAAAACAGGATTCGTTAGCATGGATCGT
>CM049860.1:31410963-31438463 GCA_027422415.1 Schizothorax lantsangensis | reverse complement strand
CGGACAGAGCGTCCAGCGGCAGCGGCGGCGGCTGCGGTGGGGGTAGGCTGGGTCTGTGGCGGGGCGGTTTGGGCCGTGATTTGGGCAGGGTCCCGGCGAGCGTCTGGCTGTGGTTGTGTCCGGGCGAGGTGAGGACGGAGCTGCCCTGCGGGTAACTGAAGCTGTATGAGGACGGGGTGCTGGGGGGCGTCGGGGACAGACTGACCGGAGACGGACCCGGAGACAGATCCGACACGCAGCTCGACGGAGAGTACGGGCCCTTGGGAGCGATGGGGGCCAGCTTCTTGGAAACTGAAGGAAAAGTATATATTAATTGCAGCATCATATCATACGATCATAACATGAATGACTTTAAAATGCATGAATGAAGTTCATTTGAAATGCATCGATTGCTGTTTTCAATCAGTGTTATTTGTGACCCTGGAGCACAAAAGCAGTCATAAGTAGCACAGTTATATTTGTAGCAATAGCCAACAATACATTGTATCAAATCAAATCACTTTTATTGTCACATCATCACAGCACATGTGCCTTGATGAGTGAAATTCTTGAGAGCGTGCTCCATACAGTGCAGAAACAAATAACATATAGACAGTACCATTACTTACAGACTTATACAGATGACAATGTGCAATATACACATACATATACTCAGTACACACAGTGTACTGTTAGACATACTTACAGTTATCAATACACATTATACACCGTATGTACACATTCTACATTATGTACACATATATACATACACAGTAATATGCAAAGGTGCAGTAGATTGTACATAAGCTGGATACGCAAATGTCATGGATGTGCATTGGATGGTATCCAGTGGTAGCAGATAGATTGTTGTATTTGTGCAGTGTGTACGTGTAGTCCAGTTTGAACTGTGGAGTTAAAGTGCAGTGCGTGGCATATCGTAAAGTGGGAGTGTGCTGTAAGGTGTATTAGTTCTGGCTGATCATTAGCCTGATAGCCTGAGGGAAAAAGCTATCCCTCAGTCGGCTAGTGCAGGATCGGATGCTGCGGAGACGTCTTCTTGAGGGCAGCAGAGAGAACAGTCTGTGGGACGGGTGGCTGGAGTCATTGATGATCCTCCTGGCTTTCCTTATACACCGCCTGGTGTAGATGTCCTGGAGGGAGGGAAGCTCACCTCCAACAATGTGGCGGGCAGTTCGCACAACCCTTTGCAGAGCTTTGCGGTTGCCAGCGGTGCTGTTTCCAAACCAGGCGGTGATGCAGCTGGTCAGGATGCTCTCCACAGTGCAGGTGTAGAAGGATCTGAGGATGCTGGGGCTCATTCCAAACTTCCTCAGCCGTCTCAGAAAGAAGAGGCGTTGATGTGACTTCTTCAGCACTGCATCTGTGTGAGTGGACCATGTGAGATCCTCGGTGATGTGAACGCCGAGGAACTTAAAGCTGTTTACCCGCTGTTTACAGGTGTCTTGTCGATGGTGATGGGTGTGTGTTCTGTGCTCTGTCTCCTGAAATCCACCACCAGCTCCTTGGTCTTGTCGATGTTGAGTGAGAGGTGGTTCTCCTGGCACCATTTAGTCAGGGTACTCACCTCCTCTCTGTAGGCCGTCTCATCGTTGTCAGTGATCAGGCCTATCACCGTTGTGTCGTCAGCGAATTTTACGATGACGTTGGAGCTGTGTGTGGCTGTACAGTCATGTGTGTACAGGGAGTACAGGAGTGGGCTGAGAACGCAGCCCTGCGGAGCACCAGTGTTGAGGGTCAGCGGAGATGAAGTGTTGTTGCCCATTCTGACCACCTGACTTCTGCCTGTCAGAAAGTCCAGGATCCAGCTGCACAGAGATCTGTTTAGTCCTAGATTCTGGAGTTTTGCAACCAGTGTGGCAGGCACTATGTATTGAATGTGGAGCTGTAGTCCACAAACAGCATCACATAGGTGTTCTTGTTTTCCAGGTGGGAGAGAGCAGCATGCAGGGTGAAGGCAATAGCATCGTCTGTGGAACGGTTGCTGCGATATGCAAATTGCAGCGGATCCAGTGAGTCAGGCAGCACAGAGCAGATGTAGTCTCTGATGAGTTTCTCAAAACACTTGCTGAAGATGGGTGTTAGAGCAACGGGCCTCCAGTCATTCAAGCATGTGATTTTATTTTTCTTTGGTATGGGCACATACATTGTATGGGTCAAAATTATAGATTTTTCTTTAATGCCAAAAATCATTAGGATATTAAGTAAAGATCATGTTCCGTGAATATATTTTGTAAATTTCCTACCGTAAATATATCAAAACTTCATTTTTGATTAGTAATATGCATTGCTAAGAACTTCATTTGAACAACTTTAAAGGTGATTTTCTCAATATTTAGATTTTTTTGCACCCTCAGATTCCAGATTTTCAAATAGTTGTATCTCAGCCAAATATTGTCCTATCATAACAAACCATACATCAATGGAAAGATTATTTATTCAGATGATTTCAGATGATGTATAAATCTCAATTTCAAAAAATTGACCCTTATGACTGGTTTTGTGGTCTAGGGTCACAATTTCGTTGACGGATTTTTGTCGTAATTTGTCAACAACATTTTTTCACTGACTCCTTTTTGAATGACAAAAACTATGACGAAAAGCTATTGACATTTTCGTCAACAAATAAAAAGGATTTGGGAAGAGCTTCATTCAGAACGAATCTGCTGCCTTTATATCAAACATATACATTGAGTTTGGTAATTTTAAAGAATGCTTAATAAATGCATTACACTGTAACTAAACTCATTAGATTTTAGCCGACTAAATCTACTGTAGATGTAGTTGACTAAAACTAAACTAAAACAATTCAGATGACTAAAATATGACTAAAACTAAATGGCATTTTATTCAAAAGACTATGACTAAATCAAAAGTTGCTGTCAAAACTAACACTATTTTCAATGCATGTCTATTTTATTATATTGCACAGACTGAAGCACCTTTGCGCAGCGTGAGAGGACTCTGGTCTGACAGCAGGTTCTGTCCAGCAGAGGGAGCCGTGGGTGAAATGCCTCTTTGACCAATCACAGGCGAGGGCTCCTTACTCTTCTGGGTGCTGATGACAGAAACGCACACAAACATCCATTAACTGCACAAACACACACAGCTTCAGCCCTGACATCTGGACACTGAGATGAATACAATAGAAAATGTGCAATATGGCTACAAATGTGTCTCCAGTAATGAGGTGAATCTGACAGAACTTCCACTTACTGATGTACTCAGTTCAAAATAAAATAAAATATAAAAATGAATAAATTAATGAATTAATTAAATATATGAAGTCACAATTTTTTTTTATGAAGTTACTAAAAATGGAAATGTTTTGTTGAAATAAATTGAAATATTATTTATTTATAAATAAATGAAAGATTAAATAAATAAATAAAAGTGTATATATATAATAAAGTTGAAAAAGCTTTTCTTTTAGGGGCTGGTGAAATAAATATAAATATTTTTAAAATATTTCTGATCGTATGTAAATAAATAAACAATCAGAAAAGTGTATCCACAATTTTTTAGGGGTTGGTGAAATAAATAGAAATTTTATTTTTAGAATATTTCTGACCTAATGATAGATAGATAAACAGGTAGATAGATAGATAGATAGATAATAGATAGATAGATAGATAGATAATAGATAGATAGATAGATAGATAATAGATAGATAGATAATAGATAGAGAGATTGATAGATAGATAGATAGATAGATAGATAATAGATAGAGAGATTGATAGATAGATAGATAGTTAGTTAGTTAGTTAGATAGATAGATAGATAGATAGATAGATAGATAGATAGATAGAGAGAGAGATTGATAGATAGATAGATAGATAATAGATAGAGAGATTGATAGATAGTTAGTTAGTTAGTTAGATAGATAATAGATAGATAGATAGATGATAGATAGATAGATAGATGATAGATAGATAGATAGATAGATAGATAGATAGATGATAGATAGATGATAGATAGATAGATAGATAGATAGTTAGTTGGATAGATAATAGATAGAGATTGATATAGTTAGTTAGTTAGATAGATAATAAATAGATAGATAGATAGATAGATAAATACATAGATAGATAGATAGATAGTTAGTTAGATAGATAATAGATAGAGAGATTGATAGATAGTTAGTTAGATAGATAATAGATAGATAGATAGATAGATGATAGATAGATAGATAGATAGATGATAGATAGATGATAGATAGATAGATAGATAGTTAGTTAGATAGATAATAGATAGAGATTGATATAGTTAGTTAGTTAGATAGATAATAAATAGATAGATAGATAGATAAATACATAGAGAGATTGATAGATAGATAGTTAGTTAGATAGATAATAGATAGAGAGATTGATAGATAGATAGTTAGTTAGATATATAATACATAGATAGATAGATAGATAGTTAGATAGATAATAGATAGAGAGATTGATAGATAGATAGTTAGTTAGATAGATAATACATAGATAGATAGATAGATAGATAGATAGATAAAAAGGAGATACATTTTATTTTATGGTTTAGTGAAATAAATAGAGGTATTATTTTTTAGAAAATTTCTGACCTGATTATAACAAACAAAGTAAAGTGTATGTGAAAACTAAAAATGGGATACATTTTTTTGGGGGGGGGGGGGGGGGGGGGGGGGGGGGGGGGTGTGTAAAATAATTGGTATATTATATAATGTAATAGTATATATAATAATATTATTTATTTATAATTATAGCAAAAAATAAAAGAAAATAAAAACAGTTTTATTTGGTGTTAGTGAAATAAATACAAATAATATTTATGTATAAATACTTAACCTAAAATAAATAAATAAATTACTTAAATAATTAATAAATATCAAGTAAAGTGTTTGTAGATACCAGCACGTTTTCTTGAAGGGGCAAGTAAATAAACGAGTGTGTGAGTGGTTTGTAATCTATGTTAGTGTAGCAGCTGTTCTTTAAGCAAAGAGAGAAACCCCTTCATTTGACGGCTGGGATTTTTGCTCATTTTAATGCATAAAGCATCGCAGGGAACTTGAGGGAAAATCTGAAGCTAATGTTCAGTTTCAGTAGCTGCAGCAGCAATTAATGTAAAAGAATGCTACTGTACTGAATCAAATGTTACTGTACTGAAAACCTATTTATTTTAAATTCACACTGTGTGTATTAAAATATTGTGCATTGCAATCGGTGAGCATTAGGGGGCGCTAAGTGTTTTCATGATGGTGATCAATAATATTTGCAATCAGAAGCGTCATGTACAGTGGTGTAGTGGCCAAAATGAATATAACACTAGTATAATCACCAGCTAAAACTGGTTTTAAGGCAGTTATTTCTATCTTTTGCTGTAGTGTGTCAGTAGGAAATATCAGTTTACATTTCCAAACATTCATTTATTAGCCATTAATTGTAATAATCCAGTGAGATGTTTGAGATCTGATCTGATCATCATCAGTCTGTCTGGAGTCACATGAAGAAACAGAACAAACTGAGACTACAGTAAAGCTACAGTACTGTTAACAGTTTTAGGCACTTGTGTAAAAATGCTGTAAAATGAGGATGCTGTCAAAAATAATGTCATAAATAGATTTATCAATGAACTTCTATTAACTAAATGAAATCAATATTTGTTGTGAGCATGCTTTGTGTTTAAAGCAGGTTTTGTCCTCGATGCACTTGAGCAGAGTTTCTCAGGAGCTTTGCAGGAGGTTTCTTGAAGCGTGTGTGTGTGTGTGTGTGAGTGTGTGTGTGTGTGTGTGTGTGTGTGTGTGTGTGTGAGCAGAGTTTCTCAAGAGCTTTGCAGGAGGTTTCTTGAAGCGTCTTGAGACACAGTTCTTCTGGATTTAGTCTCAGTTTGTTCTGTTTCTTCATGTGACTCCAGACAGACTGATGATGATCAGATCAGATCTCAAACATCTCACTGGATTATTACAGTTAATGGCTAATAAATGAATGTTTGGAAATGTTTTCTACTGACACACTACAGCAGAAGATAGAAATAACTGACTTAGCTGCTGAAAATTCTAGTGTTGTAATAATTTTGGTCATCACTGTATAATCCCAAGTTTGCCTTTAGTGATCCAGCGGGTAGTTAGTGGGTTAGTGGTAGTTACCTAGGCACTCTGAGTCCTCTCTCTCGGCTGCAGGCGGCCCCCGGCGGAGCGGCGGGGAGCAGCGGGGGTTTGATGTAGACGGGCTCGGAGGGTTTGGGGTTGGAGTTGATGTCTAGAGAGGTGGAGGACAGGAGGAGCGGAGGCGGAGGAGGACTGAACACGGACCAGCGGCTAAACGCCGAGGGAGGAACGCATTCGGGACGCACTCGAGGGTGAGGGAACGAGGAGGAGGAGGAGGAGGAGGGGAAAGAGAACGGGTACGGAGGGGGCGGACGCTCCTCCTCAGGGGAGGGACAGACGGGACAGGGGTCCCAGCGATTGGATGATGCCTCGTCGAAGCTGAAAAGATTTGCAAGATTGACACGTAAAACTGTCTGAGATCAATACGTTCAGCTCCATCAACAGCATCTGTGTCATTACCATGGCAACATTATACATTCATATTTATAAAAACAATATTTAATATTTACTGATATGATTTATCGATAACTCTAATTAAATCAATACATTGAATAATTGATTTTAATGAATATTATAAATAACAATTTTTAATGTTCATAAATACTCATACAATCAATTTGTTAAAAATGTATGAATATTATTAATTATAATTAAATATTAGCAATTCTTCAATTATTATTTAACAGTCAATTATTAACTAATTGTCAATTATTAATAAATATTATAATTAATAATTTTTTAATGTTCATAAATACTAATACAATCATTAATTTGTTAATAGTTATGAATATTAATTATAAATGAATTATAATTAAACTCATTCTTTGCAATTATTCAATTATTATTTAACAGTCAGTCAATTATTAAATAATTGTCAATTAATATTAAGTACTTATATTAATTAATTCATAAATAATAATAAAATAATCATCCATTCTATTAAAATTTACTGATATTAATTCATTATAATTAAATAAATTAATTAATATAATAATCAATAACTATAAATTAATTCTTAAATATTATATATTATACTTAATTAATGTTCATAAATATCAATAAATGATTCATTATTGTTATTATTTATGTCTATTAATTATTAATGAATTATAATTAAATGATCAATTATTTAACTCTAATGATTTAATTGTCAATTATTAAATAATTGTTAGTGATTGTTATTTAATCAATTTTATTAATTAATATCATAATGAATAAATATTAATACAATGAATCATTACTTGTACATTTATTAATATAGATTATTAGTTTTAATTTGATTTAGATTATTTATGATTCATATTGATTAATATTATAATTATTACTTGATTTGTTAAATATTTATTAAAAATATGAATAAAATCAAGTATTCATTTTAAGCATTAATTATAATATGAATCATAAATAAAAATATTTATAATTATAATATTCATACATATTAATTAAAATGAGTAATTAATTTTAGCACAATTGTTTGTATTTTGAACTTCGACAATTAAATTGAACTGATTTGACAGATATGCTGTATAATTTGCCACAAATGTGATGGACAGAGCGTATGTTTTGAACCCGAAGCAGTAAAATAAAGCTAATTACGTTCATCAGCAGAAACAAGAGTGACTCTGAACATACAGGAGGAGCGTGTGATGAGCGTCTGAGATAACGAGGATATTCAAATACTGGATTCACAGTCAACAAAACAGAGAGAACATAAATAAAAGAATAGATCATGCAGGAATGCAGATTCTGTGATCATACATCAGCAGAGTGAAAGATAATCAGTGAATAATGCTACAGAATAATGTGATTGTGATAAATTAATTTGAATATTCAGGTGAAATTAAAAAGAGGGGAATAACTCCAGTTTCAATTCAGCCAACTAATCCATAAATATTATCAAAACTGAATTTTTCTTTGCTTTAACTTCCACTGTAAATATTTATTCTGAGCTGCTTTGGATGATATTCAAAAGTAATATACTGTATAATACAGTATGTGTCCCTGCAGCACAAAAGCAGTCATAAGTAACACAGGTATATTTGTAGCAATAACCAACAATACATTGTATGGGTCAAAATTATACAGTTTTCTTTTATGACAAAAATCATTAGGATATTAAGTAAAGATCATGTTCCATGAAGATATTTTGTAAATTTCCTACCGTAAATATATCAAAACTTAATTTTTGATTAGTAATATGCATTGCTAAGAACTTCATTTGAACAACTTTAAAGATGATTTTTTTAATATTTAGATTTTTTTGCACCCTCAGATTCCAGATTTTCAAATATTGTTCTATCATAACAAACCATACATCAATGGAAAGATTATTTATTCAGCTTTCAGATCTCAATTTCATAAAATTGACCCTTATGACTGATTTTGTGCTCCAAGGTCACAAATGACATTAATATTCATGATGTCCTCATCTGGCTGAACTGAAACGAGCAGCAGTCATGTGACGAGTTCAGCTCGTGTGTGTTAGATTCCTATTGGTCGCCTCTGTTTACCTGGTCCTATCGGCGCTGATGGGCGGCGGAGTCTGTGAGGGGGAGGTGGAGAGATCAGCCATCTGCTCGAGGTTCAGCGAATCAGAGAGCAGCTGAACGCTGGGCGGAGTCGAGGAGCTCTTCCGAGACGAGGAGGAGCCTCTCCGAGAAACCCAGGAGGTGTCCATGACTCGCACTCCCATACTGCAACGGGGCAGAGGCACAGCCAATCACATCCCTCACACGTCATAAACAACACCCCATCTGCAGCATTCGGGCCGGTAATTTTTTTTTAAAGAAATTAATACTTTTTTCATCAAGGACGCATTAAATTGATCAAAAGTGTCAGTAAAGACATTTATAATGTTACAAAATGTTTCCATTTCAAATAAATGCTGTTCTTTTCTATTCATCTGTGAATCCTGACAAATAAAATGTATCACAGTTTCCACAAAAATATTGTGCAGCACAACTGTTTTTAACATTGATAATAATCAGAAATGTTTCTTGAGCAGCAAATCAGTATATTATTATGATTTCTGAACATCATGTGACACTGAAGACTGGAGTAATGATGCTGAAAATACAGCTTTGATCACAGAAATAAATTACAGTTTAACACATATTCACATAGAAAACAGCTGTTTAACATTCTAATAATATTTCACAATTTTTACAGTATTTTTGATCAAATAAATGCAGCCTTGAGGCCAGTTTTACTAACAGTTTGCACCAGAATTAGCGGTAAAAGGGTGTGGACGGAGTTATTTTTGTACCTGACCTTATTGAATATGCATTTCTAAGAGTTTCCCTTTCAGACGCAAAATTTATGAGAGGAGAGTATTAAAATGAATCACTCCGGCTCTACGTGGACGGACAGCTCTACCGCAACCTCCGTACCACTCCGTGGTTATATTAACACCACTCCAGATAAGAATCCGTTATATTTATCTTTTCTTTTTCTCTCTTTCCTCGCTTGTTCTTCCATTTACCTCTAAATATTTATGTCATTTCGATAATTTAATACGATATCATAACAAACACGTACAGTCAGTCTCCGCAGCGTTTAAATGATTTTGCAATGTTTTCGTTTCTGTCAAGTTTTTGCTTTCATCCCTCTATGCTTGCTTCTTTGTATGTCTTTCTTACTTCCAACTCCTTTCACGGCACCGATCACCTGCTTTACTACACATATAAACAAAACACACTATATTACACATCTGCTTGGCACGACCATGTACATATACACTCAGCATTAACGCAACCACTCAGACCTTACAGCGCACACAGACATGAAGGACATACTCGCATACAAGCGCGTACACGCCCGCTCATATCTTATTCATTTGAGCATCACACGCAGCGAGCAGCATTAGCTACACACACACATCTATGGGTGCATTAAGGTTTGTCACATGGAATGTGAATGGAGCTGGCTCCAAGGAAAAAAAGTTAAAAATATTTAGCCAGCTTAAAAAACTACAAGCAGACGTTGTATTATTACAAGAGACTCATAGACCTGCCACAGCTACAGATCAACTTAAAACAACTGAGTTTCCTAATGTGTTCTCAGCCTGCTATAACTCTAGGCAAAGGGGGGTAGCAATTTTAATACATAAAAATGTTAATTTCACAGTACTCAACACAGTTATAGATCCAGAAGGTAGATTTCTAATCATTAAATTATCTATATTTGACAAAAAGTTATGTATTGTTAGTATATATGGTCCAAATGTTGATGATCCCTCTTTCTTTCATGGTTTTTTTACCGCACTTTCTGAACAACTAGATTGTGCACTTATAATTGGGGGAGACCTCAACTTTGGACTAAATAAAGAAATGGACAGGCTAAGTACAGCTGGAACTCAGCGCAATTGGGAATCCACAAATATAGTTAAACAGTACATGAGCGACTATGGACTTTGCGATGCATGGCGTTCTCTCCACACCAACAGTAGGGAATTTACTTTCTTCTCACATGTCCATCACTCTTACTCTCGTCTGGATTATTTCCTAGTCAGCAGCTCACTGCTGAGTGACATTTCAGACACAGAGATACACACTATAGCTGTCAGCGATCATGCTGCTGTTTCTTTAACTCTAGTAAATAAGAAGACCACTCCACCAAGTAATAACTGGAGATTCAATACATCATTGCTTAAAGACGACGATTTTATTAAATATTTTAAAGAAGAGTGGGCTTTATATTTAGACTATAATGACCTGCCTGGAACATCAGCATCTGTTCTCTGGGAAGCAGGCAAAGCTGTGATGAGAGGTAGAATAATCTCATTCTCATCGCATAAAAAGAAAAGAGAAAATAAATGTATTCAGGAATTAGAAGAAACCATAAAAACTTTAGAAGAATCCTACGTATCCTCCCAGGAACAGGAAATGCTGAAAAAAATATGTAAAGCAAAACTAGAATTAAATGAAATTATTAATAAAAAAACTAAATTCTTAGCACAAAGACTTCGCTGGCAAGAATTTGAATATGGTAACAAATCAGGTCAATTCTTAGCGAACCAGTTAAAAATAAATAAAGAAAAAACAACGATATGTGCTGTTAAAGATTTAACTGGGGATACAGTATATGACCCTGAAAGAATAAACAACACTTTCAGAGATTTTTACGAATCTTTATATTCTCCACAGATAAACCCATCTAAAGACGAAGTTGACCAATTTCTTGACAATATAACTCTTCCGAAATTAACAGACAATCAAGCGATGGCATTGGATTCTCCACTGACATCAGATGAACTTCAGGAAGCTTTGAACAGTATGCCCAATAAAAAGGCTCCAGGTCCAGATGGCTTTCCAGCAGAATTCTATAAAGAATTCTGGGCTATTCTGGCACCAACATTCTACAGAATGTTGCAGGAAACCAAAGAAAATGGCAGACTTCCACCAAATATGAATTCTGCCAACATTAGTCTCTTACTAAAACCAGGCAAAGACCCTGTATTGCCTACTAGCTATCGTCCAATATCCCTTATTAATGTGGACACTAAAATAATCTGCAAAGCTATCTCAAAAAGAATAGAGAAGATAACCCCTCTCATAATTCATTACGACCAAACTGGTTTCATAAAAGGCAGGCACTCCTCAACAAATACTCGTAGGTTACTTAACTTGATAGACTATTCATGCAATAGAAACCTTCAAATTACAATATTGTCTCTAGATGCAGAAAAAGCTTTTGATAGGGTTAACTGGAATTTTCTATTTGCAACTTTACACAAATTTGGTTTTGGAAACTCTTTCATAAACTGGTTAAAAATATTATATAACTCTCCAACAGCATGTGTCAGGACAAATGCCCAAACGTCCTCTAGCTTCTGTCTTAAGAGGGGCACCAGGCAGGGATGCCCCCTCTCCCCCTCACTGTTTGCAATTTTTATTGAACCACTAGCAGCAGCAATTAGACAGGCAACAGTGATTAAAGGCATTAAATGCAAGAATGTAGAACATAAAGTTAGTCTTTACGCAGATGATGTGTTACTTTTTCTTCAACATTCACAAACCACTCTCTCTGAGGTAATTACATTAATAAACTCTTTCTCAAGAGTCTCAGATTATTCAATAAACTGGTTAAAATCAACAGTTCTTCCAATTAATTGTTCCTTCCAGAATTCTTCCACTCCATTGCAATCTGGAAATATTAAATATTTAGGTATTAATGTTTCTCCTAAGCTGACAGATTTGATTAAATTAAACCACATCCCACTTTTAAAGAAGGTAGAAGATGATCTAACCAGATGGAGGTCTCTACCCATATCACTCATGGGAAGAGTCACCTCAATAAAAATGATGGTTTTGCCAAGAATTAATTATTTATTTGCAATGATCCCGAGTAAACCACCACCTGACTGGTTTAGATCTTTGGACTCCTCTATCTCTAAATTCCTTTGGAAAGGTAAACCCCCGCGTATTAGCTTAAAAACGCTGCAAAAGACCAAGGATAAAGGAGGACTAGATCTACCTAACTTTTACCACTATTTCTTAGCCAATAGGCTTCAACACATTTCAGGGTGGTTAAAACACACCCTCTTAGATGAGCCTTGGCTAGATGTAGAACAGGCATTATGCAATAATATAGAGATTTCGGATCTGCCATTCATTAGCTCGATCAGTAAACGACACGTATGCTTTAAAAGCATCAGTATCAGCTCTTCTCTGACAGCATGGTGGGAGTTTCTAAAAATGACGGAGTCTTCACTAATCCCATGCAAACGTACCCCTATCTGGAACAATCCTGACATATTGCTAAACAACAATATGATAAACTTCACAGATTGGAGTTGTAAAGGTATTAAATACCTGGAACATATATTCAAAGGGACAGACTTTATTCCCTTTGACAAATTAATTAAACAATATGGGATTAATAAGAACAGATTTTTAGAATATCAACAAATTAAATCTATTGTAAAAAGGAAATTTAAGTCTAATCATATCAATTTACAAATACCACCAAGTGTGTCAGATTTTCTTAATCTCAAAACCCCCAAATTAATGTCTAAAATATACAGGGCACTTTCCAATATAGATGAATCAGTATCACTTCCTATTGCAAAATGGGAAGCAGATCTATCAGTAAGCTGGGACCATAATTTCTGGTCTCAGATATGTTTAAAAACCTTTGAACTGATTAGAAATCCTGGATTACAATTAATACAATACAAAATTCTGCATAGAGTGCACTACACAGGTCATCGGATGTTCAGGATGGGTTTTACAGCTTCTAACAACTGCTCACAATGTAAAGGCAATACACCTGACAATTACATCCACGCTCTATGGTTCTGTCCACCTGTTCAGAGGTACTGGTACAGGATTTGTGAAGACTTATCAAAGTGTCTTAAATGCTCTATTCCAGCCTCTCCTTTAGTCTGCTTGTTGGGCGACCTAGATGGTGTCACTACAGAAGATAACACAATCCACATGGCTTTCACTGCCCTATGCATTGCTAAGAAGACTGTCCTCATGAACTGGAAAAATAAAAATAATCTTAATATCAACCAATATAGAGATTATTTGTGGGATTATATTAGCCTTGAAACAGCTTCTGCTGACACATTAGATCAATCTCTCTGGGCTCCTTTGATCAGCTCCATCACCTAGTGTGGGTGGGGGTCCCGATTCTGTCCGGCTGTGGTTTTTGTTGTTGGCGTGGGGTGGCAATATGGGCCTGGGGCATCTGGGGGTTCCCTGGGGATGGGTTTCTTGGGGGGTTTGGCGCTGGGGCTGCGGCCTTGGCCTGGATGGGGTATTGGTGACTCTTAGATGCTGTTTCTCTGGCGGCGGCATGCGGCGCTGCTGGGGATGCCTGTGCCGGCGGACGTAGGTTGCCAGCCTGGCGGCCGCACTGTTCCGGGGTTGGTCCGGGGGGGGTTGGGGATCTGGGGACGCTCTGCCTCCGGCTTGGGGTCACGGCTGGGCCTGGGGGGCTTGGGTCCTGGTTGGTGTGCCGCCGGGAGCATGGGTTGGTGCATGCGCTTGGGCCCGGCTCTGGTGTGGGGGTCTTCGATGCATCGGTGCCTCCGCGGGGGGGGGGGTCCAATAGAGGCGGGGTATACGGGCTTTACCTGGGTGTCTTATTGTCTTATGTAGTTTGGGAAGTGACTGGATGATGGGGTGGGGTAGTTTTTCCTCTGCTGTGGGGTCTGGTGGGCCGCCCCGGGCTGCCATGGGCCCTGGTCTGGATGGGCCTGGGCCCCCCGCCCTGGGCAGATTTGGGGTAACGGGGGTGCCTATGGGGGTCAGCGGGGGAGCTGGCTCCAGAGGGGGGGGTATTTTGCCCCCTCTGATGTTTTCCTCCCCATCCCTAAGGCTTCACTTCTCCCGCTCCATCACACCAACACATAGGTAGGGTTTTGAGGTGCGGGTGAGTCGCTGGGATGCGGGGGAGGTGGTACTCCTCTGTCTCCTCGTGGCCGCCTGCATCTCAATTACACATTACAGCTTAGACATTCTCATTACTTACTGTCACATGACACATACATATAGGGCCTTGGGGGTGGGCACACTGAATGGCATCCGGAGGGCGGTCTGTTCATTCAGCCTTCCCTCTGGTGCCAGTGCCCACTTCTCAATTTTAAGTTGCACATAGACATTGAGGGCTCTAGGGAGGGGACGAGCTGACACAAGCTTGTGGAGGGTGCCCCTCCCCTGTTTTAAAGCACCCCTGTTTTAAAGCACCTTAGAACAACACACACCAACACTACATTTGAGCGGGTGGGGTGAAGCATGGGGTCGTTTTTTTTTTTTTTTTTTTTTTTTCACACCCCTGTTCTCTGTTCTCTGTCTGGGGCCGGGGGCTGTGAGGATGAGCTGGCCGCCCGGTCGGGGTCTGGGCTGTTGATTTTCTCTGCTGCTGCGGGGACCGGGGTGGTCTTCCTGTCCCCACGCCGGAGCGAAGGGGGTTCAGCTCCGGGATCGGGCGCTGGCTACCCCTCTGGGGGTGGTGGTGCCTGGATCTAGGAGTATAGAGTGCATATGGGGAGTGTGAGTGTGGGTACTGTGTCCATTTTTGTGTGTCTACATGTGGGGCGAAGGTGTGAATATTTGTTTGCGTGCATGAGGGTGGGAACATATGCTTGTGTATATGTGTGCTTGTCGTCTACGTCTATGTGTCAGGTCGGGCCTTAGACTCCGCCTCACTCATCATCTTAGTCGACCCCCACCCCACCACCATGCCCTGCCGGTGGAGGATGCCGCCGGTGCGTTGGTGATTTCTCGCGCCTGGGCAGGATGCTCGGGCGAGCGCCGGCCCGCTCTCGGCGGTCGATTGGCGGGGCCTGGCCCTACTGGCCTTGCTGGGCCCCGTTTGTGGGGTGGGGGGCCTTTGGGTCTCCGGGCCCAGGGCCTGGTCCGCCCTGGTGTGGTCGGCTGCCGGTGGAGCCTGCGGGCTTGCCGCCACGGCACCCTGGGGCGCCTACACTGTGGCTGTCGGAGGTCCCGCCTTCGGGCTCTCCTCTGCCCTTTTTTGGGTGGAGGCCGCGGTTGTCCCTGCGGTGGTTCTCCTGGGGGTCTCGTGCCCTGGGGGGCCTCCGGATGTTTGGGGCCCGGGTCTGTTCCGTGCCTGCTTCATGCCTTGCGGGATGGGGCTGTTGTTCCCCACACACACTATTAAACATTTACATGGAGGAACCTTATGAACACAAGCGCGCTCACACACACAGGTGTACACTCAAGCATTCACATTGGTGTAAAAACAGGTGCTCACAGACACACATTGTCTTGATCTGCTGTTGCTTCAAAACTTATTTTGTAATATTAGTTATGTGTGCTGCTCAATAACATTTAACATTTAGAATTTATTGTGATTTATACAGATGTTGGTTGTTGCTGCAGTCTCTTTGATGTTGTGTCTTCGGTTGTTTTCTCTTTTTGTCAGCAGGTATTGAAGCAAATTGTCTGTTTTTTTGTTTTTGTTTTTTCTCCCTCTCTCTCTCTATCCCCCATTCTCCTTTTTTCTCTCTCTCTCTTCCCCTTCTTTGTTGACTTTCCCCACAACCTTTTTTTTTTTTTTTTTTTTCCTATCTTCTTTCTTCTTTCTCTCTCTTGTTTTCTCTGTCCCCTGGTCTTGTCTGTCACAGTGTGGTTAAGTAAAAGGGTATATAAAATTTAATTAATTAATTAATATTAAAAAAAAAAAAAAAAAAAAAATAAATAAATATATTTAATTAAAAAAAAAAGAAAAAAAAGGCTGTGAATGATGATAGTATAGCCATGCATATGTACTGTCATGTGTTATCTGTGCTACTGACAGGCCAAAAAAAAAAAAAAAAAAAAAAAATGAATCACGCAACGAGATTTACTAACGTTTGCGCTCGTCAAATTACTGGTATTTGCGCCATTATTTAACACTCAAAAAAAGCATGTCTTAAACTACTTTGTGCTTGAAATGGCTGCAATTATTGTTGCTAGGATGAGAGCGCGCGGTAGAAGGGAGAGGATTTTTTCCAAATGTATTAATTTATTTTGAATGCCAGAAGAACACATGATCCGAACATATCGTTTGCCAAGCCATGTTATTTTTAATTTGCTTCAGGAAATAAAAGACGACTTGGAGTCACACAACACCAGCTCTATCAAAACTTCTAGCAAACCTTCATTTTTTGGTTCTTTTCAATGTACTGTGGCTTCTTTATTCTTTATTTGTGACTACGCGAATTTGTGCTGTGCTTGGTATATTGCGTTAGTCGATATGTAAATGAGGTTGCGTCTGTGTTCTTTAATTTGCACATTTTTAGTAAATCACCCACAGAAATTTCCACACCCATCGGCGCTGTTTTGGAATTACACTCTCGCGCTAATTAGCCCTGTTTAGTAAAACTGGCCCTTGGTGAGCAGAAGAAACTTCTTTCAAAAACTTAAGTGAAATCTTAAGTAGCATACTTTGAGTGATGCACGGCAGATACTACATCATTAAACAAATTAATTTGCCATTTGCACTGAATTCATGTCACTTCAATAATGCAACGCCACCAACGTCAGTGTTCAGAATCAGCAGGTTTGCAGGAAATCAGGACAGAACAGGAAGAGACAGAAGCTTCACCGTACCTCTGAATTTTCCTAACGCTGCTTTAGTGGAAGAAAAGCAGAAGCATCAGTGATTCAAACCCAAAGAGAGGAGCGCATGCACATGAACATATACTGTAAAGCAAACCCGTCTTTCTTGTAGAACTCCAGCATCATGTTGTCGGTGGCAACGCTGAGTGGGCGTCGGCTCTGGTCCGGCGGCCTGCGATCTGATTGGTCCAAGTCTGGCGACGGCATGGAGCTGTAGTTAGCGTTGTGGTTGGTGTGAACAGGGCTGCCGTAGTTCCCCGTCACGTTAAACTCGATCTCTGTGAACACAGAACCGTTAAAGTGTCATGAAACCCCCGTGTTTTAGCACTGGTCGCTCACACCTCAGATTTGAAAAAGACTCAAGAAATGTGTGTGTAAAGCTGTGTCAATATTTTGAAATTGAGATTTGTTGAATAAATAAGCTTTCCATTGATGTATGGTTTGTTATGATAGGACAATATTTGGCTGAGATACAACTATTTAAAAATCTGGAATCTGAGGGTGCAAAAAAAATCAAAATATTGAGAAAATCACCTTTAAAGTTGTTCAAATGAAGTATTAGCAATGCATATTACTAATCAAAAATTACGTTTTGATATATTTATGGTAGGAAATTTACAAAATATCTTCATGGAACATGATCTTAATATCCTAATGATTTTTGGCATAAAAGAAAAATGGATAATTTTGACCCATACAATGTATTGTTGTCTATTGCTACAAATATACCTGTGTTACTTATGACTGCTTTTGTGCTCCAGGGTCACATATTAATATTAAAATGTGAGCAGAGAAAGAAAGAAAGAGATTTATTTTAAAAATATAATAATAATGATAATGAACTCTCAAGAAATCGTATCATTAGAGACTACTAACAACTTTCATGCACAAATCCAATATGTTTTGATAAATATTATTTGAAATAAATAAGCAGAGAAACCAGTCTGTATGAAAAATGAAGAAGAACATTTAAAAGTTCTAATAATATTTTCACATTTACCAACATTCTCAGAACAAATGACACACGTGAGTTTAAAACAGAAAGAATAAAAGCATAGTTAATTTTCATCTATATCATTGTTTGCTGTATATCACAATAATTCATTGTCATCGCGTTCATAATCAGACGTACCGCTGTATCAGTGCCCTTATTTGAGCATCTTTTATTTGAAGACGACGTAATATGTGTGAATACACAGTGCTGGTTCATGTTTGGAGCACGAGAGAATATGAAATATGTTCACAAAACGTGAAACACGCTTGCTCGGGTCCAGATATGAACTATGATCCAAGATCAAGGATTAATGGGGATCGTGAGTTTAATGAAAAGCTAAAAATGAATTAAATAAGTCATAAAATTCAAATAACTAATTTAAAAATGGCAACAATCAAGATCTCATGGACAGTGTGAAATCTTTGATAACAAATGCAAATTAGCTTGTACTTCTAAAAAACTACAAAAAAGTTAAATGTACTGATAAATGAGTAAAACTTTTAGATATACACATATTAGGTATATAAATTAATATTTATATGCAAGCATATTAATTATAACAAGAAATTTTATTAATGATTTATACTAACAATTTATATAAGCTACATAAAAATCTAAAATATTACATAATTAAAAAAAATTGAATTATATGATGTATATATTTGTAAGCAAAAGTATGTTTGAATATGCTATTTTTCTCGTGAATTAACCTGCGTATTTCTAAACATGATATTATTTTCATATTTTCACTTTAATTTCAGTTAAGATTTTAGTAATTTTGTTGTTTCTCAATTTATTTTTTTAATGTCTTTATAGCTATTTATTATTTAAATTTAGTCATTTTAGTAATTACCTTGGTTAGCTGACCTAAAAGTTATATTTTATTTAAGTTTCAAGTAAGAAAATGTGGTAACACTTTACAATAAGATTCATTAGTTAACATTAGTTAACTACATTAGTAAACATAAACTAAGAATGAACAATACTTCTACAGCATTTACTAATATTATTTATATTAATGCATTATTAAAATCACAAGTTGAGTTTGTTAACATTAGTTAATGCACTATGAACTAACATGAATAAACAATGAACAACTGTATTTTCATTAACTAACATTAACTAAGATTCATAAAGAGTGTAATAAATGTAGTGTTCATTGTTTGTTCATGTTAGTTAATACATTAACTTATGTTAACAAATGACACCTTATTGTAAAGGGTTACCGAAAATGTTTTTTATGGTTGTAATTTTAGTTAACGATTTTATTTAGCTCTGTGTATCTCACCTCCGGGGAACAACCAATCAGCATGCTGGATAATGGGCTCAATGATCCCCACGATCTGCAGCGAGACTGTGGTCATCATCTCTGTGATGTTCCTGAGAGACAGAGAGACATGCACTCCATCAGTGATGTCATTTCCTCATCATGACGCTGATGGTGTGTGTGTGTGTGTGTGTGTGAGTGTGTGTGAGTATGTGAGTGAGTGAGTGAGTGAGCGTGTGTGTGTGTGTGTGTGTGTGTGTGTGTGTGTGTGTGTGTGTGTGAGTGTGTGTGTGTGTGTGAGTGAGTGTGTGTGTGTGAGTGAGTGAGTGAGTGAGTGTGTGTGTGTGAGAGAGAGAGTGTGTGTGTGTGTGTGTGTGTGAGTGAGTGAGTGAGTGAGTGAGTGAGAGAGTGAGAGAGTGAGAGAGTGAGTGTGTGAGTGAGTGAGTGAGTGAGTGAGTGAGTGAGTGTGTGTGTGTGTGTGTGTGTGTGTGTGTGTGTGTGTGTGTGTGTGTGTGTGTGTGTGTGTGAGTGAGTGAGTGAGTGAGTGAGTGAGTGAGTGAGTGTGTGTGTGTGTGTGTGTGTGTGTGTGAGAGAGAGTGTGTGTGTGTGTGTGTGTGTGAGAGTGTGTGTGAGAGTGTGTGTGTGTGTGTGTGTGAGTGAGTGAGTGAGTGAGTGAGTGAGTGAGTGAGTGAGTGAGTGAGTGTGTGTGTGTGTGTGTGTGTGTGTGTGTGTGTGTGTGTGTGTGTGTGTGTGTGTGTGTGTGTGTGTCGTCGCTCACCCCTCCGTATGCGCCCACAGCAGGTTTGGCCCCAGAACAATCGCAATGTTTCCTGGCGTCATTTTATTATAATCCTGATCCTCGTTAAGCTTGGCAAGAAATTTGATCAAATACCTGGAAATCAAACAAGATAAAAAATAAGTTTAATGAGTTTAATTAATGTTAAAAGAAATGTTCATTGAAATGTTTAATTAATGTTAAATGAAACTGTTAAATTAGTAAAAATTATATATATATTATTATATTACTTTATATATATATAAAGTTTAGTTGGTTATATATTACTGTACATTTTGTTTACATTTACTTTTTCAATTAAACTATTAAATTAACTTATATACTAATATACTATATAAATTAAATTAATTAATTAAATGTAAAAATGATATAATAATTAATGTATCATATATATATATACACACACACATACACGTAAAATATAAAAATATTTTAATATATTAAATGCACATTAAAAAATTGAATATTCTAATATACTATATGTAAATTATGAATGTATATATATATATATTGTGACGAGTCGGCTGCCTCCCCCTAATTATCAGCATCTCCCCGTCCCTTAATCGCCGCCCTTCACCAGGCTCCTGATGGGAGTGGGTGTGTGAGAGAGGAGGGGCGCTGAAACAGCTAGGTCTGGCGGCGAGTGATGAGGCACACCTGAAGTGAATGGAGCCTCATCACCGCCGCTGTTATATGCCGAGTGCGCCTCTCCTCGGGAGACCGGTCTCTTCCCCGTGCATGCACGCTGGTGTCCTCGTGGGTCCAGGAAGGGAGCGTTGAGGGACGAGTACCGCACCCGTGAGACGTCTGACGGGCCAGGATGCCGGGCCGTATACCCCTGGAAGCGCCGCAGGAGGACGAAGCCGCTAAATGAAGCCGCCGCCCCTCGCGCCCCGGACCCGAGAGGGGAGCGCATGCGGCTGCCGGACTCCGCCCCTTACCTGGACCCTTCCTTCTCGAACACTGCCCTCCTTCAACAACCCCCGCAGCACAACGAGGACACCAGATCCCCTGTTTATTCTGGACACTTTAACCCCTTTGGACACTTTATTTTTATATTTCTGTTGAATAAAAGCCTCTCCGAGGCCTGACGCCACACCCACTGTGTCTGTCGTTTGCTCCTCCCGCCACAATATATATATATATATATAAATACACACAAACACACATATATACATATATATTTATATATATAAAATAATATATTTGTGTATTATATATGTATATAATTGTTTACATTTATTTTTGAATTACATGATTGCATTAAATTATATATGAATACACTATATATAAATAAATGATACCTAAATTAAACAAAATTATAACAATTTAAAAAAAATGTGCCTTTATACATTATATAAAATCCTTTATATATTATATACGGAGTATAAATATTTGTATTTGAACTCACTTGAAGTTGTTGCTGTTCGCTGTAGGAAGTTTCTCACAGGTCGATAACAACGCCTGCAGACGCTGGTCCTGATCCGCAATACTGCAGTGACACACACACACACACACACACACACACACACACACTCCTGAATAACTGCACGAGCTCACTAACAATTACTGTTAATGTCATGTTCACTCACTTCGATGCCTGAATCCAGTCGTCATACAGGTCAAAGGTCAGCAGGGGTTCGGGCAGCTCGCGCAGGTATGATTTCAGAGCACCTGCGTACACACACACACACGCTGAGCTGTGATCAGGAGTGACCGTGTGATCGTTAGCAGGCCGTTTCTAGCCATTTTGACCCTCTAGGTGAAATCCCTATTGGCGCATCCCACTCCCAAACAAAGATAATTTAAGATTACATACAAAATAACATAAAACTGATTATGTAAACACTTAAATAGCCACACTGATACATTTCCAAATTATATTTGTATACATATATTTTCTTTTCAGACACCAGTTTCTTGTCACATTCAAATTGGTTGTCATAGTAACGACACTAATTTGTGGAGATTCAGTGCATTGTGAGTTCCACAAATCTGAACGCATTATTTGTAAATTGACTTAAGATAATTATTATTATCTGTAATACCATTGTGTAGCCACTAGATGCTGTATAGCTCTATGTAACAATCCCTAGTTCCTAAGAAATTGTCATCACACAAATTAATTTTATTACATTTGGATTTGGATACATGTTTAGATATTATCAATGGCTACTTTTTGTCTTTATCTGTTTTTTGTTCAATTGTTTTGTTGTTGTTTGAAACATTGATTTAAAGTGTCAGTTCTTGCATTATTATTTCAGTCGAACCTACAAAACCCTTTGTTACCCCAAACTACATATAAAAACCTGATCAGTGGCATAAAAGTAATCAGAATACAGCTACTTATTCCTTTGTTAGTCATTGATGCATGAACTTCCCCTTTAATAAATAACGTGATGCTCTGCCCTCTATGTGTATGAAGTGCTGTTAGAAGTGAATGAATTGATTTCGACACTTCCGTAAGGATGTGTTAAATTCCTTAACTAGCCGACTGAGGGACAGCTTTTTCCCTCAGGCTATCAGGCTAATGAACAGACAGAACTAATTCACCCTACATCACACTCCCACTCACACATCATGCCATGCACTGCAGTTTAACACCGTTCTACTGGACTACACGCACACACTGCAATAACACAACCTATCTGCTATCACTGGATACCATACAATGCACATCCACGACATTGCATATGTATAATCTGTTGCACCTTTGCACAACTATCTATTGCACAACTAATCTGTTGTAAATCTATAATCTGTTGCACCTTCACATATTACTATGTATAGATGTGTACATAATGTAAAATGTGTACATAGTGTATTGGTAACTAAGACTGTCTTTATAGTATACTGTGTGTATTGAGTATGTGTATTTTGCACATTGTCTTCTGTACAGTCTGTAAATATGTACTGTCTATATGTAAATTGTTTTGTTTTTTTTGCACTGTCTGGAGCACGCTCTCAAGAATTTCACTCACCAAGGCACTCGTGCTGTGGTGATGTGACAATAAAAAAGTGATTTGAATTCCAATACTATAGAATACTCTGTTAAGTAAAGGATGTATTGATCTCGTGAATTTGTGAATTTTACTATACCAATATTTTTAAATTGGCTGTTAAAGTTTTAAATGGGAATATTACACAACACACTGATCCTGTAACAATGCATTGGCGCAAAAACACACACCTTTTGAACCAATTTCGCAACATGATTTCTCGACTGCCACAAATACTGCCTAAACAAAATACTGATTTTGTGCACTTTTTACAGTACCAATATTTTAAATTGGCCTTTGAACTAAGCTTTATTGCATGGCAAAAAAAAAAGCGTTACCTTGCCAAAGCACTGACAGAACCCATTGATCTAATGGTGTTTTTGAGCGCTCTAAATGCAAACTTTGCATGCAACAATCAGGCAGCAAATAACAGCGCTCTGATCCAATGGCCTCCAGCAGGTGGCACCCAAGGCGACTTTCCATAGCTTGCCTATGCCTAGAATTACATATAAGTGGAGGGGAATCTCACCTGCGATGGCGTGCGGATCTGCAGAATATTCCTGAAAGTCCATCACGCCGCAGTCCAGAGACGCCTTCAGCTTCTTCAGCTTCGAGGCAGACGGAGCGACTCGAAACAAACCCTGACACAAACACACACATAATACAGTTATATGCATTTATACTCATGCAGAGGTGGAAACAGATGCAGAATAGTGTAAAAATGTCAAAGGAATGTATATACATTTATATATTTTATATGTAAGTGTATCCTATACTATAGTCACAGTAAGGTTGTTGTAGGGGTGTGCGATATTGAAAAATATCTATTTTTTCGATAACGATAATTAGACGATATTTTGCCAAGTGTGTTGTGCTGATATCTGAGTACCGTGGACAGCTGCAGTTCTTGATATTCTTAATATTCTGTGTGGTCAGTTCATATCAGTAATAGAAATGTATCTTTTCATATAAGTTTAAATTGATTTTTACCTTTTATGGGCAATTTTACCTTTAATAAAGCCATTTTTCTTTCTAAAAGCATGCATCTTTTGAGTCAAATTGTTACATTTAATCAGTCAATTAGAATAATAAGACATTTAGGCTGTTACCAAACAAATGAAACCAGTTTCAACAAAATTAATCTTTGCAGAAGTTGCATCTGAATGGCATTTAGATTTACACACTGTTTAATGCAGCTCAGAGGGACATGGAGTGCTTTAACCTGCAGTTACAAATGCATAATGTTTTGATATTTTAAACAAAACACTGAATAATGATATTTGACATTTTAAAAATGAATAGATACTTTAAATGTGAAATTAAAACCACCAGTACGTGGCAGCAAGTCACTGTTAACAAGTGAGTCATTGCGACTGAACCGAATCATTTAAACGGATGATTCATTCAGGAACGAACCACGGTCATGTTGCTTAGAGACGTAAAACAGCACTATGGCTGTGTTTGGAATTATTTTTGTTGGCGAAATAGAGCAAAAACAGGCAATATGGTGTCTAAAACGTAAGTCTCTTAATATTAACGTATTGTTTTTTGAACTGTTGTATAAAATCAATATCACATTTGTAATCATGCCTATTTTTGAAGAACAAACGGCACTCTTCGTGTGATTTTAACTATATGAAATGATATATATACATTTTCTGCCCCATATCTTGAATTTTGTGATGCATCAGATTCTTAATGCATCTTAATAGACTGAATCATGCAGTGAAAGAACACACTCTAAATGCACACGTGCACTGTTTAACCCACTAGACTTCATCACGTAATGTATGCGTCCATGTTTGGTTTTTGCAAAATACTCGATAATGTCAAATTGCACATCGTTAAAACAACAATTACGATATTATCGCAGATGATATATATCGCACACCCCTAGGTTGTTGTTGCTAGTGAATGTTCACCTCCTCCTGTAGACCGCAGTCCAGCAGCATCGTCACACAGGCTTCGATGGGGAAAGCGATGTCTCTCCCGCTCAGAGTCAGATGCTCCTCTAACGGCTTCCCGTAACACGGCTTCTCCACCCACGACTCTGAAACACAAACCACACACGCGTTACTGACAAAACTACACCAAACAGCCCATTCAGATACAGCTAGGGTTTAGATTATGATCATTCAAATATCATATAATAATTAGTGCTGTCAAATGATTAATCGAATCAAAAATAAAAGTTTATGTTTACATAATATATGTACTGTGTATATTTATTATGTATATATAAATACACACCCATGCATGTATATATTTAAGAAAAATATGTTTAAAATATATATTAAATATATTTATATATAATATAAAATATAATAATATAAATGTATATACATTTAAATATTTTCTATATATACTGTATGTGTGTGTATTTATATATATATATATACATAATAAATAAACAGAGTACACAAATATATTATGTAAACAAAAACTTTTATTTTTTGATGTGATTAATTGTGATTAATCGTTTGACAGCACTAATAATAATGTATAATACTAAAATAAAATATTTTATCATAATAATAAATTATATAATATCTTATTAATCAGATTATTCAAATATTACATAATATTGCATAACATTAATATTAAATTATAACACTGAAATATATAAAGTTTATAATGATTAATTTCATTATTAAAATATTATATAATAATATATATTAAAATAAAATATATTATTAAATGAAATGATCTAAGATTTAAATATTAATTAAATTATTATTATATTATAATAAATTATTACAACATTATATATACTCATTATTAAAATATTATATAATATATATTAAAATAAATATTATATTATAATAAGTTATATGATAATTATTCAATTATTACTTTTTAAATATTATAGTTCTAATTATTAAAATATTATAGAATTATTATATTATTATAATAACATAATATTAAGATGAAATATGATATAATAAAATTAAATTAAATAATAATTCATTTTAAATATTAAATTAAAATTATTTAATTATTATATTATTATTACCACATTATATGATATTAATAAATAATTTGTTAATATATAATAATATATTATTACATTAAATAACAATATACAATAACATTTAATAATAATATATGATTAAATAATAAATAATTAGTTAATATATAATAATATTTAAACAAGAGCAATCCAATGTCTACAATCTGCTTGTGATTCCAGGTTTATTCAGTTCCTTCTTTTTCTGATTCATGATTCTCACCCTGTTGAGCTTTAATTTGTGGCAGAACGTTCTGGAGCAACTCCAAAGACTTCCTGTGGTACTCCGCCTGAACCTCGATCAGCTGAACAGAGCGACAGAAACATGTTAATGATAAAAAGGCAGGCTGTTCATCTGAATGAGTAAAGCACTCACCGTCTGGAAGTAGTTTGCATAGTCAGTTTCTTTGGCCGCGAAACTATACATGTCCGCCGAGAGCTGATCCTGAAAAACACAGACATGATGCTTCGATGTTGCATGTTTACAATATGCATTATGAATATGGTGCAGTTTGACACCTGTCTGTATGTATGAAATAATAGAGAGAGAGAAGCTCCACCCACTCTACAGATCTCCATGCGATTGGCCGCCTCCTCCATCTCCTCCCTGAGGGCGTCGGCTTTGGCTCCGGTAGGCGTTTCCTTATTAGTCAGAGTTGAGGATTTGGACGACTGATGCCACCTAGATGTTGGGAGGAGAGAACAGTGCATAAAAACACATTTGCCTACTAAATCACATACTAGATTTGACAAAGCGTGCAGTATACAACCAATCACACTGCATGAGATACTGTTTCCCACAATGCAGTATGTTTAACTTGACTGAATCAGCAGTAATATCTCATCTGATCAGACTGCCAATGGTTATTCAAGTTTAATTTGCAAGTTAATGTAAGTCGCTGAATTAAACATGCACGTTGTGCAGTTTTAAATCTTATAATTACATGTTGCACTACTATACTATGATGCACTGTAGTAATTCTAAAGAGTTCTGCATAAAAACAATGCAAGTCTATGGGTTTGTCCCGGTTTAGATAACTAGATAAATGTGTGTATTTCTCACCGTGTGCGAGCAGAATCCATGTCCAGGACCAGTTTGGCTAAATGCTTTCTTTGCTTCTGAATGTTGGGAATTTCAACCTTTGAGGAACCAGAAGAGACATAAACAAAGAAACAGAAAAATGTGTGTCAATTTTATTGCTTTTCCAAAATATTTACACAAATGTTCATTAACACATTATTTTGACTCGAGCACAAGCACAGCGTTTCCAAAACTGGGGTTCATGGGG
>CM049860.1:31403463-31405963 GCA_027422415.1 Schizothorax lantsangensis | reverse complement strand
ATTCTTGGAGATGGTTAATGACTCAAGGATTTATTTGAGCAAAAATAAAAAAATTATGAAATATTTTTACAATGTTAATCAGCTGTTTTCTATGTGAATATGTGTTAAACTGTAATTTATTTCTGCGATCAAAGCTGTATTTTCAGCATCATTTCTCCAGTCTTCAGTGTCACATGATCTTCAAAAATCATAATAATATACTGATTTGCTGCTCAAGAAACATTTCTGATTATTATCAATGTTGAAAACAGTTGTGCTGCACAATATTATATTTTGTGGAAACCGTGCTACATTTTATTGTCAGGATTCACAGATGACCTCGAAGGCTTTATTTGTGTGTCCTCACTGAAATCACACACTCATCATGTTCATTATTGATCCTGTAGGTGGCGCACTGATGTTCACTGAGTGACAATGAAGGAAAGAATCAAGGAACAAATAAAGTGAAGAACAGCAATTAAAAATATTAACATACAGTAAGCAGCTCATACTGACAATCAGAGGAGAAACATGAAGTTCTACAGGACCTGAGTGAGAGCAGCTAGTGATGTAAGACCAAGAATAACAAAAAATATTATATATGCATAATATTATATATTATGTTTAAATTGCAACAATCAGTATTTTTTAACAATGAGCTCAGTAAATTTTACTTCTTTCATTTTAATGAAATTAATACTTTTATTCAGCAAGGATGTGTTACAATTGATAAAAAGTGATAGTAAACACTTATATTGTTGGAAAGGATTTCTATTTTGAATAAATACTGTTCATTTGAACTTTCTGTTCATCTGTGAGTTCCAAAAAAATATTAAGCAGCAAAACTGTTTCCAACATTGATTATAAATCAGCTTATTATAATGATTTCTGAAGATCATGTGACACCGAAGACTGGAGTAATGATGCTGAAAATTCAGCGCTGCGTCACAGGAATAAATTATATTTTAGAGTATATTTAAATAGAAAAACATTGTTTTAAATTGTAATAATATTTCACAATTTTGCAGTTTTTTTTCAGAATTTTTGAGCAGATAAATGCAGCCTCGATGAGCATAAGAGACTATTTTTTTTAATTAAAATTCTTACTGATACCAAACTTTTGAACAACACTGTGCATATATGTTTAAATCAATTCCAACAATCAGTACCTAAAATCTCATAGAAATCTGTCCTTTAATATCTAAAAACTGATTAAATAAAATGTGCAAAGACGAATCATCCAGGCAGCTGCTCAGGTAGTTAAGTGTTTTTAATCTGTTTTGGACTTAACCTCAACTAGTCTGACAATACACACACACACACACACACACACACACACACACACACACACCTGTGTTGTTTTTCTGATAGTGAATGTTCTTGAATGTCACTGACAGCAGACGAGACGAAACCAGATGCTCATTTTTGTAAAAAATACAAGACGCATACATGTGTGTACATATACACATAATACTAGTGTGTCACATGACTAGTATATGTGTGTGTGTGTGTGTGCTGTAGTTAAAGTATGTCAGGATCCTTTAACCTGTTTGATACAAAACAAACAACTGTGTTTGTTCACTTTAGCGACCGGAAAGACGGGTTCCTCAAACATACAATACAAAACACACACCAGATTAATCCCACAAACACTGCACACACACACACACACACACACACACACACACACACACACACACACACAATCAGTACTCCAGGCAGCCTTAAGGAACTCTATAAGATCTATAAATACATGCATGTATATATTTCAGAAAAATACGTTGTTTATATATTAAATATATTTATTTATAATATAAATTATATGAATATAAATATAGACATGTAAATATTTTCTATATATATACTGTATGTGTGTGTATTTATACACACACATATATTATATAAACAAAAACTTTTATTTTGTATACGATTAATCGTTTGCCAGCACTAATATATATACTTCAAACAAGATCGGTTTACTTGAAACGTAACACTGCATGAGATATAAAGGCTTATTTTCACAGATTGGTTTTAATATATGAGTGTATTTCGTCTGGAAGATTAAAAAAGTAGTTAAAAACAATGTGAAAAGCGCAGTAAGATTCAGCAAACATATTCTTAATACAGTATTTAGTATTTTTGTCTTGTTGTTTTTCAATTAAAATATCTAACAATACTTAAAACAAGATCAGTGTACTTAGATTGAATATAAATGCTTCTAGCAATACTCCGCTCTAAAATAAAAAAATCTTAGAAATGTCAGAAAAGTTATGGAAATTAATTCATTCATTCAATCTGGATGCTGTAAAACACGGTAAATAACTCTTTCTGTTGATAATCGTTCAGCAGAAGAACAAACTCCAGCGTCACAGCATCGATTATCCGTCGGTTTGGTCGCTAGTCTCGTTTGTTTTGAGCGTCCATGGAATATTTTTATGGTTGAAAGATCATAAATGTGGATTATATTCATGATCAGTCAAACGTTATGGCCTCTACGAGAGTAACCTCATCTAAATGTGAT
>CM049860.1:31375963-31398463 GCA_027422415.1 Schizothorax lantsangensis | reverse complement strand
TGGAAAAAAATATTTTAAGAAATTAAAACATTCTAAAAAAATTTTTTTTTTAAATTCAAAAATTGAAACATTCATCATAAAAGAAGCTGATTGTATGAAATGTATTTTCATTAATTCATTTATAAATGTATTTTATAATGAATATAGTATAACTGAATATTATTAAATAAATGACCACACCCTGCCAATAAAAAGCTCTCTCTATCTCTCTCTTCTCAATTCAATTCAATTCAATTCAAAATTGCTTTATTGGCATGACTGTAAATGATACAATATTGCCAAAGCTTAGTATACATGTACAAAAAGATGAAAATAAATAAAATAATAATATAATAACAATAATAATAATTAAATGAACATCGCATTAATAGAATGTAATATTATAACATCTTAGAAGTATTAAACTGTAACAAATTAGAACGTGTGAACATCTCTCTCTCTCTCTCTCTCTTCTCTCTCTCTCTCTCTCTCTCTCTCTCTCTCTCTCTCTCTCTCTCTCTCTCTCTCTCTCTCTCTCTCTTCTCTCTTCTCTCTCTCTCTCTCTCTCTCTCTCTCTCTCTCTCTCTCTCTCTCTCTCTCTCTCTCTCTCTCTCTCTCTCTCTCTCTCTCTCTCTCTCTCTCTCTCTCTCTCTCTCTCTCTCTCTCTCTCTCTCTCTCTCTCTCTCTCTCTCTCTCTCTCTCTCTCTCTCTCTCTCTCTCTCTCTCTCTCTCTCTCTCTCTCTCTCTCTCTCTCTCTCTCTCTCTCTCCTCTCTGTCTGAGATCAGTTTGTTACGCAGCTGAACTCTTCTACACACTGACTCTGTGAGCGAAGCTGAGAAAAACACGACTGAGAGCGATTCCTGCTCTTTGTCAGACTCTGATGTAGATGTCAGAAGAACAGAGAGGAGCGAGAGCGCTAGCGTTTGTTCTGGATGAAGATCTCAAAGGCTGCTGGAGTTTGTGTGTGTGACGGGTTCAGCGCGAGTACGACGGCTAAATAAAGCTCTGTGTGACTTAAAGCGGATTCTCACACTCACGTTACCTGTCAGACTCACACCTGTTCTCTCAGGGGACGCGTGATCACCTGTGCTTTCACAAACACACCTGCACTGTTTTCACAGGATCTTCAGACCAGCTGCACAAGAAATCCATCAACAGAGCACCACTACAACAAGATCTGTGATCTCAAACTGGAACAAATAATCATATGAAGCATTTTAAGGCAAGCTATGATAGGGTTCCTGTCATGGATCAGCATTACATGTGTCCGAGAAAGCAATCCCAGAATGCATTGCAATTATCCCAGTAAAAAATCCATGCAAAGTGATGCACAAAGACAGAGAAGATAACCTTCAATGTCATAAAAAGGTCCAAAACAATCAAATTATCTGATGTTTTCAAGAAATCAATCATTAAAACTTACATTAACAAAAACTTTTATGAAACCAAGTTACTTGAAATGTAATATATATTTTTTAAAAGATAAATAAAAATAGAATCAGAAAAAATGATTATTTTCAGAAATTAAAAAAATATATATATATTTTGAAAAGTAAATAGTCTAAAAATGCATTTAATTCTGAAGAAATCTAAAAAATATCCGCAAAAAATATTTTCAGAAATTCAGAAATTAAAAACATTCATCGAAGACATTGTTGAAATGCATTTTTATGAATTTATGAATTTACTGTACAACTGAATAAAATACTATAACTGAATACATTAATGCATCCTGATAATAAAAAGGTCTCTTCTCTGTCTGAGCTACAAATATATTTATAATCATTCATAAAATCGTCCAATTTAACAAAAAATGTGGGTTCTGTGAATTTTTATGTTACTAGAGTATTGCATTAGCTTGCAAACTATTGAAATCAATAGTGAGTTGCATGGAGTTGCTGTCAGTGCAGAGCGTCCCAAATCAGTCACTTATGAGGTTCTATTTCAGTTATGATCCGGCCTTAGCAGGGAGCTGCCTATGTAGGGCAGCTCATGAGGTTTTGGAACAGAGCCAGTGTGTACTCTGAAAAAGTCTGGGGTCAGAAAGATTTTTTTTTTTTTTCACGGTCATCAGGAAGAAAAGCGGCTGCACATTAAGACACATGAGCGGTCGTGTTCTACTTTCCATTCCTCCGGCTCGTCTAACTGTATTACTGCAGGAGAGAGCACTCGCATTAGCAGTCAGCAAATTGATTTAATAATAAATTTATAAAAATCTATTTAAAGGTGCAGTAAGGGATTTATGAGAAGCGCTGTTGAAAGTGGATCAGACCGAGCGCCAAAACACCTTTGTAACCAATCCCATGATGGGGGAGGGGCCTATTGCCATGTTTGTGAATTTGGGGGCGGAGCTATCAAGATAAAAAAAGTGTCTGCTAAATGCATAAGATAGGGGCGTGGTCTTTTTGGGTAGGGCGTGTTTGTAAATATCAACACATCTGTTGTCAATGGATTAAATTTTTTTACTAATTAATCACACATTTTTTTCTGAAATTAATCGCGATTAATCCCACCAAACATTAAAGTTTTTAAATAAACTTTTATATTGCAATAATTTCACATTCAATCTTCAAATTAATGTAGAAACATCATAAAGGCTAGATTTTTAATATTTGTTTAATGACATGACTCTAGGAAATTCAACCTTCATTCAACCTTCATTCAACATTACAGAATAATTGAGAGCTATCAATTTTAACATTTATTAGACTTTGAAAAATAACCAATTTAATTGAACTTAAAACAATCTTCACTTAAACCCATTATAATAAATGTCATATTTAGCTACCTGTACCCTTCAGCAAGTAGAAAATATACAGAAATTAAACACTAAAATCTAAATTAAATATAGAGGAATCCTTAAAGCTACAAAAGTTATTGATTTCCTCTTTTTTCTTTGATTAACTGCCATCACAGCAGCTGGTTATTAGCATATTTTGACTTTAAGAGCTGAACGTGACGTGGATCAGACACACATGCTCATAGTTTCATTCGCGCTTTAATATGAAATGATACAGCTAGGGTGTCTATTTATATAATCCATTACATTGCCTGCATCTATTTTGCAAGCTGTTGGTAATGTACGTTCCTTTTCCAACCAAGTCTATAGCAAACCTGGACCACACACACACACACACACACACACACTACTGTGCAACGGAGTCAAATAACTAATGAGTTGTGTAGACGTGAAGCTCATTAAAGTCTCATTTTCTGTCCTGCACAGTAATATCGGTGCTCCTCCACATGCCCTTTAATATCATCAGTGAGTGATCGTCTCTCTGGAGTCTGGCTGCTGGATTCATCTCTAACATCTCTAACAGTCTCTAACAGTCTCTAACATCTCTAACAGTCTCTAACATCTCTAACAGTCTCTAACAGTCTCTAACATCTCTAACAGTCTCTAACAGTCTCTAACAGTCTCTAACATCTCTAACATCTCTAACAGTCTCTAACATCTCTAACAGTCTCTAACAGTCTCTAACAGTCTCTAACATCTCTAACATCTCTAACATCTCTAACAGTCTCTAACAGTCTCTAACATCTCTAACATCTCTAACCCGGCGCGGCAGGAGACGTTATGAGAGTCTCATCCAGACCTTCCTCTGATGTTTCGTCTCAGATATACATCGCTCTGTGATTCAGGCTGTTGGGTTTGAGACTCAGAGCTTGTTTGATGATTAAGCTGCAGATTTATGATCAGTAGTCTGCAAACTTATTTATCTGTTATTAGTGCATCTTGAGGTATTGCATTGGTGATTTCACTCCAGAACTGCTCGATCATAACATCACGATCATTTTGGTCAATTTTGATCATAAGTTCACATGACTGCTCATTAACTGTGGAAACATCATGCATTTATTGAACTTAAAAAACAAACAAAAACAAAACAACGTTTAAATGTTTTTAACAATGAATTTTCCTTGAACCTTAAATAACATAAACGTAAAATGAGATACATAAATGAATAAAAAAAATTAAAAAAAAGATGTATATGTATATACAGTATATACTTTTCAAGTAAACTGATCTTGTTTGAAGTATATATATTAGTGCTGGCAAAGATTAATTGTATACAAAATAAAAGTTTTAGTTTGCATAATATATGTGTGTATTCTGTATATATTTATTATGTATATAAATACACACACATACAGTATATATTTTGAAAATATTTACATGCATTTACATGTCTATATTTATATTCATATAATTTATATTATAAATAAATATATTTAATATATAAAAATAAAAATTTTCTGAAATATATACATGCATGTGTGTGTATTTATATACTAGGGATGGGCATTTTTGGCAATTTCTTATTTCGATCATCGATAGGTTTCAAAAACGATTAATCGAGTACTGGAGATCACAACAGTCATTGGTGTTTGGTGATGAGTTTTTGTCTCAAGGTCTGCATTTACAGTCACACCAGAGGTGTTAAACTGGGATTAGGACTTGGTTTTATGCAGACCAGTCAAGTTCTTCCACACTGACTGAATCAATCATTTTCTTTTTGAACCTTGTCTTATACACAGAGACATTGTCATGTTAGAATAGAAAAGAGTCCAAACTGTTGCTATAATATTAGAAGCACACAATTCCCTAGAATATCATTATATGCTTTAACATTAAGATTTGTACTCATAGAAATTACTAAAGTAGTCAAACCTGTTCATTAGAAGGGGTGCCAATACTTTTGGCAATATAGTGTTTGTGTTTTATTTGTTTTTTCCATTTTTAAAAAAGTTCTATAAAAGTTCAAGATGTCAATGAGCAGTCGAGGTAAAAAAAAACTGCGATCTCTGACCAAAATAATTGTTATTATGAAACTGATACATTTTATTTTTCAGGATTCACAGATGAATAGAAAGTTCAAAAGAACAGCATTTATTTGAAATATAAATCTTTTGTAACATTATAAACATCTTTACTGTCACTTCTGGTCAATGTACTACATCCTTGATGAATAAAAGTATTAATTTATTTTGAAAAGATTTATGGCCCCCACACTTTTGAACAACAGTGTATCTTTTAAACTAATATTGTTTATTTTAAAAAAAGATCAAAATCACAATATGGCAATGAGAAGATGTTGGTAATCAGTTTGGGCTGTAAAAATGATCCGTATGGATCGCTGTTGGTCATAAAATTGATGGATGAACAGAAAAGTGAATATAATTAGAAAATAAAAAATCCTCAGTCTAGCGTACAGATCATTGATTAGTTTGTGTTTTTCTTGTTATAAACATAACAGCCAAAAAGTAAGACGTCTTTCTGTGTCTCTCAGGACAGAATGTGTTTATTATTTCCAGCACATTATGATGAGAGCAGTTACGTCTCACTTAAAACTCTCTCTGACATCATGATGTTACACGTGTGTGTGTGTGTGTGTGTGTGTGTTGCGCTCTGGGAGTGGTGTGTATTGCTGTCATGTGTGTGTGTGTGTGTGTGTTTGTGTGTGTGAGTGAGTGAGTGAGTGAGTGAGTGAGTGAGTGAGTGAGTGAGTGTGAGTGTGTGAGTGTGTGTGTGTGTGTGTGTGTGTGTGTGTGTGTGAGTGAGTGAGTGAGTGAGTGTGAGTGTGTGTGTGTGTGTGAGTGAGTGAGTGAGTGTGTGTGTGTGTTTCGCTCTGGGTGTGGTGTGTATTGCTGTCATGTGTGTGTGTGTGTGTGTGTGTGTGTGTGTGTGTGTGTGTGTTGCGCTCTGGGTGTGGTGTGTATTGCTGTCATGTGTGTGTGTGTGTGTGTGTGTGTGTGTGTGTGTGTGTGTGTGTGTGTGTTGCGCTCTGGGTGTGGTGTGTATTGCTGTCGTGTGTGTGTGTGTGTGTGTGTGTGTGTGTATGAACTGTGTTCAGTAACACTAGACGAGTTTGTAACTGAACACGCAGCACACACCCTGACCCCAGATCAGCACACGCATGACCTCTGACCCTCAACATACTTGATGACCACGCATCCACTGGATCACACGCTGTCGCTTTCTCTCTTTAAAGCAACAGTTCAAACAGAAATTAATTTCTTCAGCGAAACACAAAAGGAGATTCAGAGCTTTAAAAAGATTATTCATAAACACACAGTCATCATATGAATCATGCACAATATTCCAAGTCTAATGAAGTCATATAATGTTCTGTGTGATGAACAGACCAAAAGTCAGTGAACTGAATTTGATTCATAATCCATTCATGAAAGAATCATACAGTCAAGTTTGTGAATCTGATCAAAGGGTTCATTCATGAATCACAGCGAGTCTGAAATTAGCAACCAGATTAATATTATTAGTAAATAATGATTTTATCACATAAATCTGGGTCTATTCTTCAAGCAAAGCATCTTCAGATGACTTTGAATATAGTAAATGATTCATGCAAACTGCTGTTGTGATATTTTTATGGTGCACATATTTCAATTTGTCTGAGTTCATATGCTTTGTGTGATGAAAACAATAAAACATCAGTGAGCTAAATTCTGATTCATAAACAAATCATTCTGATTCATGAACAAAATCATTCGGTTCATTGACAATTGTCAATCAGAAAAGTTCAAGTTATCAACCAGATTATTAGTAAATAATGATATTAACACATATATTTGTTTCTATTCTTAATGCAAAACATCTTCAGATGACTTTCAACATAATATAATGAATTCATATGATGCTTTATGTAAAAGAAAAAAAACAGTCGATGAACTAAATTCTGATTCATAAACAAAGCAGTCCAACTCATGAACAAAATCAATCAGTCAAGTTTGTGAACCTGATCATTCGGTTCATTGAAAAGAACAATTCAGTCACAGATTAAGTCAGTAACCAGATTAACAGTGAATAATGACTTTATCCCATAAATTAATGATTCATGAACTAATCACTCATTCCAGTTTGTGAACCTGATCAACTGGTTTATTGAAGAAAAAGGTTCAAAAGAATGATTCAGTCACTGATTCGGTTACTGAGTTCAACTCACTGATTCAATGATCCGCTCAAATCAAAGTAATGACTTTAAGTCTATTCTTCAGATGATTCTAGTGCATTGGTCATATGGACTGATGTTAATCATATTTTTTATGATGCTTTAGTGATGTTTTTGGAGTTTAACAGATTAAATATCATTGCATCCTTCTGAAAAACTCTCCTTTTGCATTCAAAGAAGGAAAGAAATGACATGAACTATTCCACTTACATCTCTGTTCACATCAAAAACTAAATAAAATGAGAGCGAAACGAAAGCCATATGAGGAGCATCAGGGAAGAGTGTCGTTTCCATACTTAGGTGAGTGCGGTTTACAGTATAATTAGTGTCGTTAACAAACAAACACAGATGCTCGACAGTGAGACGAGCTCAGCTAACGACTCACGGGGTAATTAGGGTCAAACAGAGCTGTAAATAATACTATGCTGTTGGTTTACAGTGAGGCGCTTTAATATCAGCATGCAGGGATTCAATGAGATATAGCTCATCTAACCCATCACAGATAATATTACACTATATTAGCATCACATGCACATAAAACAAAGCTATCTCGTTAATCTGCATTTAGATCTGTCTTTTTTTCAAAGCAAAGGCAGCATTAAAAACACATTTAAAAACATAATTTATTACATGCATTGATATGAAGGTCAAAAAGAGTTGCTTTTTCTTTGCTTGTTTGGTTGCACTCAATTTAAGGCATCCTAAAAGCATTAATTTCTCTAAAACAAACTTTTGCTAACTTTTATTAACTTGATCTGTGCTGTATGATGATATTAATACAACATCATTTTTTTTCTAGCATAGCAAAAATACATAGGAAAGAAAAAAAACATGATGCAATGAAAGTAAAACTAATTTTAATGCTGTAATAAATACACCTCATGATTAGATATAAATATGATTAGATAAATATATTTAATTAATCAGATTAATCAGATTTCATGTTTGTGATTTTTCCAAACAATTTGTAAATAATTATGAAAATTAAATAATTTTAACAAAATAAATTTTATCTTTTTAATAATTGATGTATAATGGTTTATTATTGTATTTAAATATACAGAAATGATTAATTTTATTCATCTTTTTAATTTATTGACTAATTTATATTAAATCTGCAGGACCGGGCAGTTTTAGCAATGTAATTTATATTAATTTATATATATATATATATAATGTAATTTATATTAATATATATATATATATATATATATATATATATATATACACACGGTATATATATTTACATACATACATACATATATATATATACACATAAATATAAATATATAAATAAATTGCAATTAATAAATTGCTCTTTTGTTGGTTTTGATTGCTTCTGTTGTCATCATTTGTAAGTCGCTTTGGATAAAAGCTTCTGCTAAACGACTGTATGTCTAAATATATATATTCTATTTATTGGTTTCATTTTTACATATTTTTAATTTGTTTTTCAGTTGAATAGTATTTCAAGTTCAAGGAACTATTGAATGATGATTTCCAAAACCAAACACGTCATAACGTAACGTCATCACGTTACATAATTTCTCAATACTGACCAAAATAATTGTGATTACAATTCCCATAATCAAGCAGCTCTAATATTGTCACATAAAGTGGTTTTGACAGTCGACACAAGTTCCCTCCGGCCGGTCGCTCTCTCTCCGTTACCCAGCATGCTCTACTTCCTGCACAGACAGAACGCTTGATTTACTCCAGCAAACACTGGATGAATCTCCAGTCCAGAGACGTCAGATGTGACACTGCTGTGTTTGTCTAACGCTGATCACACAAATCACAACCACACACGTCATCAGCGTAATAACCTTCATCATTTGCACACTCTCTTCCTTCAGATGCATTCTGCACAGCAATATCATCTCGTTAACTCTCACGCATGTCCAAAACCTTGTCTGTATATTGATTTATGTTCATTTGTTTTAATAATCGGTCTCAAAATCACATTTCTGCCTGTATAGCCCTTATTTGAAGTAATCATTTCTAACAAGCGGATATATATGAACATCCAGTGTTTGCATAAATGCACAATTCCAATTAACACCGACATATGCCAGCGATTATAGTCTGCTTTCTTGACACCAAAATATAGGTCATATTAATCAGGATAACTCAATGCATGATCAATATAACAGTTGCATCTGAAGTTGACTCTAGTTCAACAAATGCAGATGAATGGACATTCAGCTCATGTTCAGCTTGAACACAAACTCATGTCAGAAACACCACAGGATTTCTGGCTATGAGAACAGAGCTTCATTATTCAGACTGAAGCCCAACAGAAGGGTTATACAGTCAAAATAACAGCAAAAAATGACTGAAAATATATCTAAAACTCTGCATTGAATGTGTGTTTTCACATTTAGTGCTTGACCTGAAATGAATGTCAACAGATCATAGAGACAATCCATCAAAATTAGATTTGAAGCACAAATGCCCAGAAACACCATCAGATGATAGGGCTGTGCAATTAATCCAATGATTATGAAAATACATTAATCGAGTTAAAACAATTATTGCTCCCCATTCCACCCCCTTGCTTTCGTTCCTCCATAAAAGCCCAATTTCACGTGCAAATCATTAAATCATGTACCGTGATCGGGACGTGCTTGATTTATTGACGTGTATTATATTTATTAATGTTTTTAAAAGCGCTAAAGAGAGCTTGCGCTTCCTCAGGAGGATTTCTGTGTAACGTTATGCGCGCAGAGATGGAACAGAACACAAACATAGTCAACTTTAGGTCAAGCTGCGCACCTAAACAGTCGAATACATGCAAAAATGAGTCAAAATGCAGCGCTTAGTGATTATTCACGTAAACCTTCATCGGTCATGTAATAAATAAACAAACAGTTGAGAATGAAAAATACATGTGTAACGGTAAATTGGATCCGTGCGGCTCTTAAAGTGACAGCGCGCTAATATTCCTGCTTAATATTAATCAAACAACAAAAGATAAATTTAAAATCACACACTGCTCTTAAGTGAAGGACTTTTGTAGCTTTAATAAGAAACAAAGAAAATGTAATTCTTACAGTGAAGACTATGCTGCTTTATTTAACATTTGATTATCATTTTTGTCAACTAAATACAAGAGACTTGCATAAAAAAGCACAGTTTTTCATTTGTATATTTTTATTCTATTGCATTTGTCCTTTACTTTTTTATTACTGACAGTTTAATTATTTTCAATAATTTTGAGGATTTTTTGTTTGTTTGTTACTAATATCAGACAGTTACCTATACTCTGCTGTGTTATTGAAAATTGTGAAATTTTGCTGATCTCTAAAATGTGGATGTCATAGCAAGTAGCAACCTTATTTACAGGAAATATATATTTAATATATCACTATCTTTAAATATGTCACTCATATAAAGTTTTGGTCATATGGTCCACTCATAATCATGTTAAAATAATCGGGATTACAATATTGACCAAAATAATCGTGATTATGATTTTTGCCATAATCAAGCAGCCCTATCAGATGATCAAAAAACTTGAAAGAATGTTTTAGGAACATTGCTTTTATTCAGTTTTTCACCGAATACTTGATTGTGATTGGTCAGTGGTGTCCTTCCATACTCAAATACTTCTGTATAATGATGCTAAACTGTATAATTGACTGTCGTCCCATTGACATTTTAAACAATTTGTTTGTAAAACATTTTTCTGCACATAATGAGCTGCGGGATCTGTGCTCGCCGAGCAACTCAACCACAGGTTTTGCTTTCTTGAAGAAACGTCTCATGAAGACACCTTCTCCCGTGGTGCTGTTAGTGAAGAGCCTCCCGCGTCCATGACATACTGTCAGACAGAAGCAAAAATAAACCTAAAACACGCCTGAAATAGCTCCTTTATGCTCTTCTGCACGCCGACTAAATATTCACATTTAAAACCACACGCATGCTGCATCAATACAGCAGTAAAACATGTTAAATACTGTCGGAGTCACATAAATCTCAAATATGTGCTAAGCAAAACTCAACAATGCATTAGTGCATTAAAGGAGCAGTTCACCAAAAAACTTCTGAAAATGTGCTCACTCTCAGGCCGTCTGAGATTAGGATGAGTTTGTTTCTTCATCAGATTTGGAGAAATGTCTCAGCAATGTATGCTCTTCAGTGAATGGGTGCCGTCAGAATGAGAGTCCAAACAGCTGATAAAAACATCACAATAATCCACACCACTCCAGTCCATCAGTTAACATCTGGAGAAGACAAAAGCTGAAACAAATTCATCAGAGTCCATAATCTATAATAACTCTTCCTCCAGTGAAAAAAGTGCATCTCCTGTTGTCTCTCACATCAAAAAATCAGATGTTTTGGACTGTGTTTGTCTTGTAAATGCTGCTTGATCTGTGCAGATTTCTCTCCTTATTCAGATCAGAACACTTTTTCACTGGAGGAAGCGTTATTATTAGAGTTGAGCCGGATACTCGGCTGAAACGAGTATCCGGTACGGATAAAGCACTTTTGCCGAGTACGAGTATCATACGAGTAATACGAGTCAATATCTGTGCTCGGATTGAATAAAAATTCTCATTGGGTAGCTGACTGTGTCTGCGTTCTGTGATAGGCTAGTCACAGGGCCCCTCCCCTACACACATACAGATTTATTGTGTTGCTGTGTCCCGCTCTGCTCACTCACACACAGAACACTAGGGGTGCAACGGATCGTAGATGATCCGTGATCCGTACGGACCAGTCCCCACGGTTCGACACGCATGTGATTCGTGGATTAACTGATAAGTTTAACCACCATAGAGTGAAAGTTTATCATTTGCACGCGCTCCGTTTTCTGCGCTCAGCCGCTGCCGCTGCTCACACGCAGAGAGAGAGCGTGATTTAGATACCGCGTTTCAGACAACGCCTCAACGGATGGATACACACACACACACAAAGTTATGTTAAAATACCCGTTTTGGCAAGTATTCTGGTAAACGCAGTCAGTTATGTCTTAAGTTAATGAATACAGCCGAGAAAGAAACCGGATGTGTGTCAGTATTTGGTCCGTGCATTTAGTCTTAAAGAGACAGCAGCCTATAATACCTGCTTCTGTCTGCTAATCATCTGTATTTAACTTATGCAGTAAGCATTATTGTGTTTTACACTTAATTTTTACATTTCTGCACCTGAATACTACTGTTACTGTCTTTATTAATAATTTTATGTTGTAGGCTGGAAATCTATCTATTGGTTGAAAATCTAATTAATTTGTGTAATTGTTCTTGGTTTATTACTGACTTTAGTAGTAAAGCTAGTAGTTTACACAACTTTTTTTTGCTGATCTGAAAATGATCCGATCCGTGACTCAAAATCCGTAGTATGATCCGAACCGTGAGTTTTGTGATCCGTTGCACCACTACAGAACACTGAGAAGAGAAGAGAACAGCGCGCTCTCTCTCTGTCTCTCCCTCAGTCACTCAGGTTCGCAGGTTTTTTCCGTTAACGTTTAGGGTTTCTTCAGCTTCAGGTTTGTTTTTACTTTGGTTTGTAGTACTTACTTATTAACCAGTAGAGTTTTGGTAAACGTGGGGTTTGTTCAGATGTGGTGCTTGGTAGAATGCGACTCGCGTCTCTGCCTGTCGGAGATTTTTTTTTCTTTTTTAAACCGTCAGCTGGCTCTAACCAGTTTTTTTTACTTCACGCACTGAGTGTCTGACACTTTCTTGCTGTATTTCATAAAAAAAAAAAAAGGAAGTAGTGGTATAAAACTATATTACAAATTAATTAGCTACACACACACACACACACACATACATGGTGTGGAAATAAAAAAAATAAAAAAGAACCAAAAAAAAAATAATCACACTGATCATAAAAAAATTAAAAGTTAAAAAAAGAAAGTTATGTTGAGATGAAAACTCTTGTTCATTACATTTTACTTCATAATTGCAACCGCATGTGTTGTATTCATTGTTGCAAAACTTCTGTATATAGTTCGTTTGTTATCGTGATCAAAACCATTGATCTGAAGCTCAATGCTGATGCTGTCATGTAAATAGTTTTCTAATCAGCAATAAATATAACAATTTCTGATCAACCCATATCAATTGCATGCTTAAAATAACATACCGGTTAAAGCCCCGCCCATTTCAAGACAACCCGACCCACTTCCAGGTTAAATCCCGCCCACTTCCGGGTTAGGCCCCGCCCAGTCCGAAAACAGATACAGATAATTCATATGGTTAACAGATACAGATACAGATAATGCTGTACTCGCTCATCCCTAGTTATTATGGATTATGGACTCTTATTTTAGTTAAAAACGTCTTAATGCTGGATTTGTTTCAGCTTTTGTCTTCTCCAGATGTTAACTGATGAACTGGAGTGGTGTGGATTACTTGTGGATTATTGTGATGTTTTTATCAGCTGTTTGGACTCTCATTCTGACGGCACCCATTCACTGCAGAGCATACATTGCTGAGACATACAGGCACTATTTTGGATAAATATGCTGTGGATGATCTAAACATGACTCTGTTCATCTGATCTGTTTGGATTCAAATTAGTCCGTAATGAACTGCTGTCTCAGCTCCTCTGAAAGCACTAATTAATCTGATCTAATTTAGCCAAAAACATCTCCAGTATTTGTGCTTCATGAGAAAATGAAGGAAAAACTACACACCGAAATGCAAGATAATGTCACTGATATTTTTGAGAAAGTCTGTACATTGCATATATCTGCACATAGCTGTATTACAGTTATTATATGCAACTGTGCTCCTAAAATGCACATGACATGAACTAAAAGCTATAACAATCCAATTCTGATTTTATGGGGTGTTTGATGTGAATAAGAGGATTTTGCTCAGTCTGACCTCAATGTGGAGTCTGAAGGAGTTGTTACCCGTCCATCATTCAACACGCATTAGAGCACAATAACATTTATAACCCATCGCCACATCGATCCGGCGGTGCTTTAAACACAATGACTTGCATTTTTAATGGACGCTGCTATTATTCTCCTGCATTTGAGAGAAGAATGCAAACAAAACCCACTCTATTTACTTTCTAACTCGTGTTTTGCTGTGAATGATTCATCGTTGAAGTCATTCTAAAGAAATGAGTGTTTGTTTGTCCAGCCTTAGAGGCATCCTGGAAGTATGTTATTGCAATAATTTCTGAAATATCACAGAATCATATTGATTGTGATCCTAAAATTTGGATACTAGTTGATTCAGTTCACTTCGCATGAGCTATCACGAAGGCTATTTTATTTTGCTTGCAAGCTCAAAAATGTATACTTAAAAACTGGAAATATGAGACCCCCCCCCCCATTGGATTAATGAGCTTGTATCTTATAGCACCCCTGAGAAAATACTATATTATGTCTGTATATTCAGACTTTGACTATATTTGGGCCCCTTTCTTGATGCACTACATTTGTTAGGCTTTAATGATTGACCAGTTTGTATATTAATTGTTATGTGTATTTTACCTTTCTCTTATGTTCTTGCTTCATCTCTGGACATTATTGTTTTTATTTATTATTATCATTAATTCTACCTTTACTTAACATTGTTATGAGACAATTCTTGACTTTAAAAAAAAGAAAGTAATCAAATGTGCACAATGTGATTGCTCGATCCCTGATAATAACCTCTATATTCAATAACACGTCCAGCTTCAGCGTTTAATGCAGTCGAGTGAAAACACCGCAGACGCAGAGATCGACGGGACGCTCAGAAAACACTTTCCAGTCCTGCTTCTTCTGGTTAGTTCTTTGCATTGTGTGTGAAACCCTCAACCAGGGAAGCGTGACGTATGACGCTGTGATTAATATTTAAACAGAGGTTTCTGTTATGTCACATAGAGTTTTTAGCATAACACTGTCACTGTCAATGACAAAGAAACCAACTGTGATCATGCACAACCTGATTAACAGCTTCACAATCAACCAACCAATGATTAACATACATTTTAGTTCATTTGAGTCAAAAATCAGCCTTATTAGTCCACTAAAAACACTATTAGCCAATAACAACTTGACCACAGACTCAAAAACAATGCCTACGACTATTAATCTTGCATTATTATTTAATGTAATTGCATGCTATTAAGTGTAAGCGTCTATGAAGGTGTGATCTCCGCCTGTCCTTCGTTAAATCAGTTGTCCCTCGTCTCAGTCATTAGTCACTGATCTCCAGGGAATCTCCAGCAATTCATCACATTAATGACAAACCAGCATCACATCATGTTGCTGGAGTAACCAAGACACACACAGCAACATCATCTAATCTTTAATAAATACAAAGAAATAAAGCAATTGTGAAAGGCCTAACAACCATTGAAGTTAGTTGACAAATGTTTTGGTCAAACTGAGCAGAGGAGAAAAATATTATATATATATAAATACATATTCTGATGAAAAAACACACACACACACACACACACACACACACACATCAATCTGAGCTTATTATAAAAGTTCAAACTGAAAAAAAAAACAATTTTTTTTTTTATTATTTGAAATAAAGTAAATATTTATTGAAATAAAATATTTAAGTATTAAATATTTAAATAATATTTAAATAAATATTTTAAAAACATAAATAATGTAACAATTTTAAATTTTATTTTTAATTTATTTAATTTATAAAATTAATTTAATATTTCAAAAAAGTATTTCAGCTAGTTGCCATTGCAAAAAAAATTATTTTAGTCCTGATGCACTGAAATATCTAAAACTATAACTAAATTTAAAATATTAATTAAAAAAGGTATGTGTGTACCTGAAAACAGTACATTTTAATTGAAATAATATATAAAAATATTTCAGCTAGTTAAAACTAAAATAAAATAAAATGAATAAAAACTATACGGATATATATACACAATAAAAACTAATAAAATGGCAAGAACATTCAACAAAATTACTCAAATTTAACTAAAATTTAAATGTAAAAAATAAACAATTTTAAATATTAATTTTAAAATAACAGAATAATAAAATATTATTCGAAAATAACACTGATAACAAGATATGTAGATTAGCTGTAAAACATTTTCATATGTATATATATGTGTGTGTGTGTGTGTGTGTGTGTGTGTATATATGTTTCAAAGCTATTCTACACTTCTGAACGTAAACAAAACACTGATATCAATGGGTGATGGTCATGATAGACAGACAGATCGATAGAAATAGATATACAGAAGACTAGAAATAGATAGATAAAAGACAGACAGACAGACAGACAGATAGACAGACAGATAGATAAGATAGATAGATAGATAGATAGATAGATAAACAGGTAGATATATAGACAGACAGACAGACAGATAGATAAATAGATAGATAGACAGATAGATAGATAGACAGACAGACAGACAGACAGACAGATAGATAGATAGATAGATAGACAGACAGACAATAGATAGATAGACAGACAGACAGACAGATAGATAGACAGACAGACAGATAGATAGATAGATAGATAGATAGATAGATAGATAGATAGATAGATAGATAGATAGATAGATAGATAGATAGATAGATAGATAAACAGGTAGATATATAGACAGACAGACAGACAGGTAAATAGATAGATAGACAGACAGACAGACAGACAGATAGATAGATAGATAGATAGATAGATAGATAGATAAACAGGTAGATATATAGACAGACAGACAGACAGACAGATAGATAGATAGATAGATAGATAGATAGATAGATAGATAGACAGACAGACAGACAGACAGATAGATAGATAGAGATAGCTAGATAGCTAGATGTATTGTGGCTAACAGGTTTGAGTGGGTTTGGGGTCAGGACAGGTGAAGGATGCTCTAGAGGCCCACATCAGGACCGGTCCACAGATGCCTGTCTCCATCACAACATCACAAAAGCACTAAACCCAAGAACAGCAGACCTCCTCAAACACAGAGCAAACAACACCTCACACTAACAGCCCGGTTCTCCAGCTGCCATTCTCAGCGTCACGTTTTTACATTTGCATATGTGAATAATTAATGTAAAGCGGTTCATATATTCACGACACGTCGACTGATCGCCGTTATTCGTCCCTCATCAGACAGATGAAGGTGTTTTACCTGCCCACTGTCTGGTTGGCCAGCTGTCGCATTCGGTTGAATTGCTTCTTCATCTTCCTGCAGTTTGCGCGTGAATCCCGATGGAAGAAACACCAGCTGACATTCCTCACTTAAAGAACAACCGTCAGGAAATATTCCACGGCTCGGGCCATAATGAACGATCCCTCTTCGGTGTGCAACCATCACCTATCGCGAATGAAAACGCCAGAAATCATCATTTGCGCGTTCTGCTCGTCGCTCGGTCGCTCGAGACGCGGGATGCTCCGTTGAGCGCTGGTGACGCGGCCGCGGCGGCGAGGAAGCGGGGCATTGTGGGAAATGTAGTTCTGTGAGACTGGCTGGCCTACAATTTGACAGTCTGAAGGTCGCGAGAACGTCTTGTGTTCAGTTTATAAGATAAAAATAAAGTTATGAAGCTTTCATAACATTCAAGTAAAAAAAAAAATCCAATGAAAAACAAAATCGAAATGACATGCAGCTAATAAATTGATTATTGTGGCTTAACATAATTAGCCCTGAAAAAATGCATAATTTACAGAATATGTTTGTAAAAATATAAAATTTTAATAAATATGAATAGTTATAAAAATGAGAAATGATAAGTTATAAATATAGAAAAATGATAGTTATCCTAACAATGTTGCCATCGTGTGGATGTCTTGAAAAAGTACAGCGTTTAAAAAAATAATTTTCATTCCCTTGGAATGAACAAACGAATTAATAATTATATTTTTAATATATACATACATTTGGAATGAGTAACATTAAATGACGATAATCATATCATACACTGTAGCATTTTATATAATTTAAGTGTGATTTAAATTCTTATTTTTCAGATGCTGTCAACGTTTTATTGTTGGGTAAATATTATATTCATGTATGCAAATGAAAAAAAATGTAAGCCCTCCTTTAATATATTTCTTTGTGAGTTTGTGAAGATGTTTCAGAGCTTTAAGTACTTAAAATAAACTAAATAGAAAGTCTGAAACTCTTTGACTCTCAGTATTATTTTTATTATTGTTTTAATGTATTTTTATTTTATGTATTTTTGTACTTCTATTGATTCTTGCTCCTTGTGTTTTCCCCTCATTGTTACAATTATTGTTGTGAGTATAATAGGCTAATTATTATGTTGATTATTTGTATTATTTATGATGGATGTGCCTTATGTTGTTGGATGTCCCCTGTCTTGTTGTGTAAAATTTGCAATAATAATAATAAGAATTTCAAGTTATTAATAATAATAATAATAATAATAATAATAATAATAATAATAATAGTGACTCTAAAAATATTTTTGGCTTCACATTTATACAAAACAATGTCTTATTGTGTAAAACTATTTATTTAATAATTTGCAGTAACTGTCGTTTTCTGCTGCAGCGTCATTGGGGCGTGTCCTCTGCGCAGAATCGGTGACGTCAGTCCGCGCATGCGCGCTGCGGAGTGTCAGAGAGGCAAGATGGCGGCCCTCAGAGCGGGTCTCCTGACCCGAGCTCTTACTAAAGGAAAAATACCGAGAATCTCAAACATTATCCTCGGAGCAAGAGCAGGTGCTGTCTAACACATCTGTTCTTTCGTATTATGGGAATATACGCTATAAAAGCAGTGTTTTATAGTATCTAATGAATGATAACCTTCATGTCAAGGCTGCGGAGCTAACAGGCTAAGCGAATCCGTGATAGTGTTTTTGCGTGATTGTAAACAAATGCAATTAATTGTTAACTTTGCATTAGGATTAATTGCTGTTTTGTTTTAACACATAATAAATTAAATGCCGTTTTATGTTTTTTTCTGCGTGTGTTTCTTCAAAATGTGCAATTGTGTTGGCCTTGTGTACTCCTGATTGTGTATTATATACTATACAATGTATGTTTTTTAGATTATAGATTTAAATACCTAACGTAATTAAACTAGCTATCTAAAATACAAGTTTATACATGATAGTGTTTTTGTTTATGTGTGTCTAAGGCAGTCTGGAGAGCTCATACGGTGTTGTCTGATTTCTCTTGTTATTGTGTGTTATGTGTAATCATAATAATGTTTGTGTGTTGTGTTACAGCATCTGGTCCTTCTAAAGACACGTTGCCCGGTCCGTACCCCAGAACCCCAGAGGAGATGGCAGCAGCGGCCAAGAAATACAACATGACGCTGGAAGATTACAAACCTCATCCTGACGACGGCATGGGGTGAGTGTCTGTTTGCACACTTTGAATGAATAATGTATTTTGTTTCCAGGAAGATGAATGGCTGATGATGTATTTAAATACACAGGTACGGTGATTACCCCATGCTTCCGGAGCGATCGCAGCAAGAGAGAGACCCCTGGTATCAGTGGGACCATCCTGATCTGAGGAGGAACTGGGGAGAGCCGGTGAGAACAGCACGTTCATCCTATAAACCCTGGTTTTTGTTTGATGCATCATCCACACAAGTGAAATCAGTGCACACATGCATTTACAAAACATTTTTCTGTTTTTTGACCCTTGACAGCATGCACATTTTTCATGCCAAATACAGTTTTTAGCAAAAATAAATAATAAAAACATGATATAATTCATCCATAATATTTCTCGCCATAAAAGTAGCCACAGAAGCTGGAATGGCGTTAAACACAAACAGACAAACAAACAAACATGCCGCTCTTCAATTGCATTGCATGCTTTGGCTATGGAATATAATGTTTAAATCACCATGCATTTTTGCCTACATGGTGACACATGACTCCAGTCCATCAATTAACATCTTGTGAAGCCAAAAACAAATCTATCATTAAGACATTTTTAATTCAAATACGAGTCCATAATCCATAATAACGCTTCCTCCAGTGAAAAAGTGCATCTCCTGTCGTCTCCCACATCAAAACCCACACACACACTGTATTTGTTTAGAGCTGTTTTGGCTTGTAAACGCTGCTTGATCTGTGCAGATTTCTCTCCTGATTCAGACTTTTTTTTTTTCCTAGAGGAAATTAATATTTTGTGATGTTTTATTTAGATGCACTGGGACTTTGACATGTACATCAGGAACAGGGTTGACACGTCTCCGAGCCCCGTGGATTGGAAGACGATGAGGAACCAGCTGCTGGGGTTCGTGGGCTTCATGCTGCTGATGTTTGGTTTGGGCGAGATGTTCCCCTTCTACCAGCCTGTGGTGAGTGAAGGGAGAACTATAAGAGCGGCACAGTACAAAAATATCAAAGGGAAGCGTGTTATTTCTGCGTCACTAGCAAACTATGAAATTGCAAACTCTTTTAGCAGCTGAAACTTATTTAGAAACAGTTGTAATTGTTTGCAACTAACTGCGCACCAGGGTTATTTTAGCATTATAGAGATATTATTATAGTTTTGATTTGTTTTTTTTAATTTGACAGTTTTAGTATTGTTTTCCACAGATGTTATGAATGAGTCTCATCAGTGTCTTTCTCTTTCCAGGCTCCTAAACAGTATCCTTACAACGACCTGTATCTGGAGAGAGGTGGAGACTCTGAGAAAGAACCAGAACCTGTCAAACATTATACAATCTAATGCTAGAAACCTCTGTTTCATAACTTGTGTATATTTCTGTCTCTCTAATAAAGTTAACTTAAATGTCATCTGTTGGGTTTGTCATTTCTTACCTTTCATTCAAATGAGACCTTAAACTGTCATCAGCATTTCATTACGTGAAATATAATTATTAATAATAATATAAAAAAATTGAAACAAAAAGAACATCTGTTGTTTCATGTAAGTGGAGTGTCCATTGTTCAGATACGTGATAGTTACATGCATTTATTTCAGATTTTATATATATATATATATATATATATGTGTGTGTGTGTGTGTATATGTATGTATATATATATTTTTTTTTCAATAGTTTTATCTTTTTACATCAGATGGGATATCTGTAGTCAGTTTTTGAACTAAAAGTTCTAAATGAAATGCATTTAATAAGAACAGCATTAAGTGTTAAACATTAATAGTGTGTTTCTGTGGCTCAGTGGTAGAGCATTGGGTTAGCAGCGCAAAAGGTCATGGGTTCAATTCCCAAGGAACACACATACTGATAAAAAAATAATAATTTATAGCCTGAATGCACTGTAAGTCGCTTTGGATAAAAGCGTCTGATAAATGTAAATAACAATAATCAATATAATTTGTGTGTACCTGGCGTTTTCACTTTTGATTTGGGGATAAAATCTCCTAAATGTTAAATGAAAATGTATTGTTCACTGTTGACTTAAATTAATTTAATTTTTAATTTAAGCGATGCTGGCATTAGTGAAATATAAATCGCGTCGAGCAGATTGGCAGTTTCGAATCTTCATCGTTTCGTAAATACTGTACCTCGCCGGCTGCCGTACTGGACTACAATTCCGCCCCGGACTACATTCCCCATGAGTGACGCGCGAGGAGCGCCTCAGAACTCTCTTCAACACACTAACGAGACTAATAATCACAAACAACCGTAAGTACACACACAACACTTACTGTAATCTGACGTTTTTAGGGTTAACTCGAGGTTGTGATGTTAGATTGTGTGTGTGATCGCGGTCTGATCCGTGTGTTTGTAGGTTTGTGGAGCGCAGACAGTGAGCAGCAGGTTAATGCTAACGCTAACAGCAGATGATCAGGAATAAACAACTGTGATTAAACATACATTTCTGCTCTATATTAGCTCCACAAGACATTTATTACACATATAGTTCATGAGGATGATAAATTAATCTGATACTATATATATAACTGTTGTCTGAGTCGTAATATGCTGTATTTGACACACATACATGAATGTAGTGCTGCTGTTTTCGTGATTTGTGTTAAGATTATTGCGGGAATGTGTTAGTATTGTTTGTAAGTGTTTTGATTTAACGTAATATTATGATACAGGTTCTTTAGGCTGATCTGACGTTGTTAATGCAGATGAATGACATGCTGTATATTAGCTCCACAAGACATTTATTACACAGTTTATGAGGATGATAAATTAATTTGATACTATATATAACTGGAGTCTGAGACATAATCTATGCTGTATTTGACACACACACATGAATGTAGTGCTGCTGTTTTCGTGATTTGTGTTAAGATTATTGTGGGAATGTGTTAGAATTGTTTGTAAGTGTAAACTTGATATTAACATACAGGTTCTTTAGGCTGATCTGACGTTGTTAATGCAGATGAATGATATGTCAGAGCTGACAGATTGTTTCATGTTCTTGTCTCTTCAGGATTTTGGAGGAAGATGAGGGTGAAGGAGATACTCAGGACGGCGACACAAGCATGGAGTCCTGCGACAAAGCATCCCGCGTACCTGGCCTTAGGTAACTGTGTCTATGTGTGTGTTTTCAGCTGTCAGCTTGTGCTTGTTTTATTCAAAATGCATCCATAATGCTGGAGTGATCTGGTCTTCTTCACTGTCTCGTATCTGCAGGGACGGCAGCGCAGCAGCTGGACGCGTCCTTCAACACCAGCGCCGCTC
>CM049860.1:31318463-31370963 GCA_027422415.1 Schizothorax lantsangensis | reverse complement strand
AAAATATACAGATCAGTGAATCCGATCACAACATAAGCCAAAAATATATATATAAAAAATCAATAACATCTTCAAAAATAACATGTACAATCCATAGTAAAATATGATGATAAAGTTTGCTTAAGCATCTTAAATGATGTAATAGATCGAATATCAGCAGATAAATTATTCCAGTCTATTGGACCTTTAAACATGAAGCTCTTTTATCAATTAATTTTAATATTGTAATGATTGGCTAAATGGGTATATCTATATATGAGTTCATCAAATATTAAATTTAATATTATAATTAGAGATGCACCCAGGGACCTGAATTAGCTGATTCTGAGCCGGTCTGTTTTGACGTCACATTTACACACAGTGACTGATAATGTATTTATGTCATGCATGATGAGACTCACGCAGCCTGAGTGTGTGTGTGAGAGAGACGCGTGCAGAAATCACACACAAACTTATAGATGCATACTGTGGTAGTAAAAAATACATTTATGATATATGATTTAGGTACGCAACATTACACAACCAAAATGTTTCAACACTTGTTCAACACATACAATTGTAGTTCAATAAACAAGAAGTTAAAATTAAGTCACTTACATTTTAGACACAATAATGACTCTTTTTGCTCAATTTTGCTGATGAAAATAGTTCCAAAGACGTTTATGATATGAATTATGATCGTGTTTTGTGTCTCCGAGCAACACAGCAGTGTTTCCTTACTGAATGAATCCACGTTTTTGAACGAATCAAGTGAGTCAATGATTCAGTGACTCGTTTCTGAATGAATCATCCGTTTGAACGAATCTGTTGGATAAAGGACTAAATGACTCACTCAGTCATTTGCCGCCACCTACTGGTTTGGTTTCATATTTAAAACTATCATTGCATTTTTCCCATAATTTCTTATTTGTATGTTTAAAAAATATTTAAAACATTAATCTTATAAAAAAAATTATGCATTCGAAGTTGTGCAGTGTAAATGCATTTATGGCACCTCAGCTTCATCAAACAGTGTGTATAAATACATCTAATGCCACTTCAGATGCAGCTTCTGTGTTTTGTTGATACTGATTTCATTTGAATGGTAACAACTTTACAGTTTCTTATTATTCTAACTGAGATGTGAAAGATGACACATTTAATAAGCTTAGTGAAAAAATGACAATTTAAGAAACGGTGGGAAATGGCATGTTTTGTTAAATAGTACAGCAACTCCTTTTCAGTTAATTGTTATTTCTACCTTTTGTCTAGTCACAGAGCATTTTATTTTGAGAGATGTTTTAGTGAGAGAACATCTGTAACTTTGTCCAGATTGGGGGAATTGTAATGTTTAATAATTTTTTATTATGTAAAAAAAAATGTTTGCATTAAAAAAAGCATAGATTTTTGTTTGTATATGCTGTCAATTATAGTTTTTAGAAAAAAAATCGGTATCGGCAGATCACACTTACAAAAAAATCTGAATCGGACAAGAAAATTGCAATCGGTGCATCTCTAATTATAATGATTGGCTAAATGGGTATATATCTGTATATAAGGTGCCTGAATATTAAAATATACATTTTATTATTATAATGTTTGGGTTTTCTTCTTTAAAACCTCTTTGTAAAGTTCAGCTGACTAAACAATTCTGCAACAGAGTTTTTTCTGGGTTTTTTGAGGGTTTTGTGTGAAGTCTCAGTCCGTGTGTTTGTGCGTGTGTTAGCCGGCGGAGGACGTGAGCGTGGTGGCGTGGAACAATCAGGTGCCACACATACTTGCGTCCGCTAACCCCAGCGGGAAAGCCGTGGTCTGGGATCTGAGGAAGAACGAGCCCATCATCAAAATCAGTGACCACAGCAACAGGGTAAGAACATACACACCCATTAACACATGAAGACAGCAGATGACATGTTTTTCACCTGCTGTGTGATGTGTGTCAGATGCACTGCTCGGGGATGTTGTGGCATCCAGATGTGGCCACTCAGCTGGTTCTGGCGTCAGAGGACGACAGACTTCCGGTCATACAGATGTGGGACCTTCGGTTTGCCACCTCACCTCTCAAAGTCCTGGAGAGCCACACCAGGTAGAGATGCACACAAACCCTGTCAGATTCAACTGTGATGTTCATGTCTCCACTTGTCACCGATGTCACTTCAGTGCTCATGACGCTTTAAGGACGTGACTAGTGTGGCTATAGTGAGCGCAACAGGATAAGAAATCCACATTTACGCTCCGTTTCCAAACAGTTAAAATTACAAAAGCGCTCCACAAGACATGTCTGATTATATTACTGGATGCTCGAAATTGAAAGGGAGAATGCACGTTTTAAACCGCTTATTGTACAGGTAAATTAATCGCCATTCTAATCTAATGCACTGCTGCACACATGCACACACATAGGCCACAGACAGTAGCGCGTACAATACATCACGCGCAGATCGCGCGCACAGAATCATTCAGCGCGGAAATGTATTGTCAACACTGTTCTGTGATTTCTCAATAAAATAGCTTAGAAACTGAAAAGTTCAAGCATATATTTCTTAATAACTAAATCACACAGCTTCACTACTAGTAGAGAGACGCTCCCAGGTAGAATTAATTCACACGCAATTGCTCTCACTAATGCGTTCATTCATATGAATGTAATCTTTACTGTGCTACTTATCTGCATCTGATTTAGAACGAGCAGAAATCTGTGAGAAATATAATGACCCAAAGACGAAAGAACTGATAAAAATAAGCTGTTATAGGAGCAATAGCCATGTGGGCTGTGCTGTGTCATATGCCATAGATGTGCACAAGGTGTTTGTCACAGCTCCAGGCTTATTTGTTCATTAATGACGTCATCAGCGACATTCATCACTTTCATCACATAAAAATCGACTTTAAAAAATCAGAAGTCGTTCAACCCCTAGTCTCCACAAGCACACTCTTTTCAATGTTCCAGAGGGATTCTGTCCATCTCGTGGAGTCAAGCCGATTCAGAGCTTCTGCTGAGCAGCGGCAAAGACAACCGGATCCTGTGCTGGAACCCAAACACTGGAGAGGTGCGTCAGTCACACCTGCTGCTTTTGTACATTTCTGCATTTGTCAGACGCTTCTATCCTAACGGACTTATATTGCATTCAAAGTATACATATGATCAGTTCATGCATTCCCTGAGAATCGAACCCATGACTTTGATGTTGCTAGCGTCATGCTCTACTGTTACGGGTCACTAATGTGTCATTTTTATAGGATTGATATTTTGAATCTGTTTTCAAAGATTCGTTTTCACAGACACTGTGAATAAAAAAAATAACCTTAGTTACAACTGATCACAGTTCCAATATTGCTAAATTAAATAGATGTTAAATTGATAATAATACATTTTATTGTTAATTATCAGGTTTGAAAGTTTGAAAGCCGGCGTCTGTCAGCGGATCCGTCTATGAGCAGATATATTAGGGATCCGCTGATATATTACGCTTTTAAACACTCCTGTGTGCTTCTGTGTGAGCGCTCGGTGAAGAGCGTGAAGCGCTGATCGTTGTAGCCAATCACAGTCATATCTGTTGAGCGTTTGAACATAATGGCCAATCAGCGATGTTTAAGAATTGGCTCAATAGCACTCAAATGTTAGCGGGAAATGGACATTTTTTAAATTTTAGTACCGACTGGTACAGAAGTCTGTACTTTTGACAACTCTAATATAATAAAATATACATTTTACCATTATTATTACATTATTGATATTATTTTTGATAGAATAAATAACATCATAAAATATTATAATATTAAAATCCATTATTTTTGGTACGATTTAAGACCTATTTATTTATGATTATATAATCTATAATAAAATCTGCATTTTATTATTTTTATTATTAAAATATAGAATAAATAACGCTGATAATAAAATAAAATAAATATACAAAATAATATAATAAATGTTAATTTTAATTATTATTTCAATATTCTTAAAATAAATAATATAATTGTAATAATAATAATAATTTTTCTCATTTTTAAATAACTTCAATAATTTAATAAACTCTTTTCCAGGATTAATGAAATCATAGAAATCCATTGTTGGTGTGATCTTTGGATCACATTGCACGTGTATTGACCATCATGCCTCGTCTCTTGGGTTTTAGGTGATTTACGAGCTGCCGACAGCCAATCAGTGGTGTTTCGATGTGCAGTGGTGTCCTCGTAACCCCGCCCTCCTGTCAGCCGCATCATTTGATGGATGGATCAGTGTGTACTCTGTGATGGGAGGACGTCTTCAGCAGCAGCAGCACAGCACAGTGGATCAGGTGAGATAATGAGGACCTGCTTTTCTTTGAGGAATGATCATCACATCACTGACTCCTGATGGTTTGTGGTCCACTGGTTTCTCTCCGTCCTTAGATCTCAGCTTCGTTTGACACCAACGACCCGTTTGGAACCGGTCAGGCTCTTCCTCCTCTGCAGGTTCCTCAGCCCACAGTGGAAACCACCATCATCCCTCCTCTAAAAAAGCCGCCCAAGTGGGTACGGAGGCCCGTAGGCGCATCTTTCGCTGTGAGTATTTTAGGGATGTCGAGATGTATGTTATATTTCAAGATGTAACCTTATCTTGGTTCGCTAACTATTTATTCAACAGATCCCAATATGTAAAGATTGATCAACAATTATCTGAACCATTAACTATTAACAAAGGTGTTCCTCAGGGCTCTGTGTTAGCATCAACCCTGTTTTCAATTTACATAATATTTCTCCGGTTATCTGTAGTCAAAAAAACCTATATTCACTTATATGCGGATGATACCATTCTTTATGCTGTGGGATCGTCATATGAGGAAGTTTTAAAGGGGTCATCGGATGCAAAATTCTCTTTTCAAGTTGTTTGAACATAAATGTGTGTTGGAAGTGTGTGTACACATCCATCCTATAATGATAAAAATCCACCCAGTGTTTTTTTTTTAAATCCCTATTTTAAAATCCCCTTTCTCAAATCAGGCTGTTCTGAGAGCCCTGTCAGAATGGCGTAGTTCTGTACAGCCCCCCCCCCCACGATAGTTGATTGACACGACCATCTTACCTTAGACCCGCCCTGAGTGAGCTGAGAGCTGTCCGCCTCCGGTCCAGGGGAAGACAAGAACGTCTCCGATTAAGCGATTGAGTCGTTTTGTTGTTGGATGTAATAATGAATATAGCAGTCATCATTTACTCCGACATCTGAGCCGCTGAAGACGCAGAGGATTAACGTTACTTCCTGTGAGTCTGTGCTTGCTTCTGTCTCCTCCAGTTCGGAGGGAAGCTGGTGACGTTTGAGAGCCCTAATGTGGCTCCGCAGCAGCAGCAGCCGATCCCGCGACAGGTGCATGTGAGTCAGGTGACCACAGAGACGGAGTTCCTCCAGCGCTCGGCGGAGCTGCAGGCCACTCTTCACTCCGGATCCTTCACCAGCTACTGCCACGGCAAGATCAGCAGCGCCCCGTCTGACGCCGAGCAGGACATCTGGAGGTTCCTCATGGTACAAACATTCACATTTACACAAAACTACAACTCTTAATTTCTTTCCCAAAATGAGATGCCACAAAACCTGGCTTCATTCAGTCTAATAAAAATCATGTGTCTTAAATCTCTGTAGTGCACTACATTCTATTACTGTTTCAGGGTTTCTGCAGGTCTTAAAAAGTCTTAATTCACCCTATGAAGGACTTATAAAGTCTTAAATCAGAGCCGGAAGTCTTAAATTCATAAAGTCATGGCAATAAATGTTGCATGCACTTCAAAACAAGAATATCTTGTCTATTTTTGTTTTTTGATATAAGTAAACATCCTTAAATCAGGATACATTTACTAGAGATGCAAAATGTAAAAAAAAAAGATATGAATTCTGAAAAATGTAACAAAATTATCGATTTCAGATACAGATTTAGTGCGTTTTATAATGCTGGGTAGGGCTGCACGATTGGAAATCTATTTGTTTTTTCTGATAAAAATTATGATTTTAAAATGTGATTTAAAATGATTAGTTTGTAGAGCTGCACATTTTGCCCAGTATGTTATTATTATTTAATAATAATAATAAGTATAATTAATATAATGATAAAAATTAATTATTATTATTGTTATTATTATTGCTAAATAAAATATTAAAAATACTAAAGAAAAACTAAATAAATAATATTGTAATATTTCACTGTAAAATAAAAAAGTTTTTAAGAAAAATAATATAATAAAAAATACTATTTACATTACAACTGTAGCAATACTAATATTTATAACTGTCTTAATTTCTTGATTTTTGTCACTAAACTATTAAACTTTTATTTATTTGATTAAAACCACAGGGAGTCCTTAAAGCTTCTCTGTTGTTAATAACCGCTTCTAGTCTTATAAGAATGCTATATTGTGATTTCTGTTTTATTTCAGATTCAAGAGAGCATTTGATTAGACATAAAATCAGACAGAATGATGTCTTAAAAAGATTTATGAGTTCATGCATCGATCCATGACTGTGGTGTTGCAAGTGCCATACTGTTTGAGATACCAGAATAAAGAATATAGATCATCTTATTCATACTAAAAGCCACAAAACTTTACATTTTTGCTCTGATGCATATTGTTTCAGATGAAATGCATGACTGTTCAGCTGTGGCAGTGTTTCAGTCGTTGTTCTGTGGTGTTTTAACAGGTGAATTTTGAAGATGAAGCGCGTGTGAAGTTTCTGCGGCTGCTGGGCTTCAGTAAAGACGAGCTGCAGAGGAAGGTATCGCATCAAAATACTGCACTGTCCACATCCGGATTCATTCAGTAGTCATCATATTAGGGGAGAGTGGTGTAAACTATGCCACTTTTGACTGATTTTTTCCTATAATAAGGAGATATTTGTTCTAAATGCATGACAAATTATGCCATTTTCTAGATTAAGGCAGTGACACATCTTACCCCACCTCATTAAAATCATTGGAATAATGCATTTTTTTCAGTGACCTGGAGATATTAAGCTCCCATAATAAAAACAAAATGCCCATAACAGTTGTTCATATGACTCATGCACTATATTCCAAGTAGGGATGTAACGATCCAAGTAGGGATGTAAAGGTTTGTTTAAGACAAATGATAAATTAAATGTGTCCTTTTATTATTGCTTGAACAAAATGCTGCACGTTTCTTTGTGAAATTGAAATATAACACTATAATAATATACTAAAATATAGCACTTGCATATCATTGCTCTTTTGTTGATTCTGATTGCTTCTATTGTCCTCATTTGTAAGTTGCATTGGATAAAAGCATCTGCTAAATAACAAAATGTAAATATAATGTAAATGTAAATAACAAAACTAAACTGAAATTTTAAAACAAGCCCCAAATCAAATAAATAAGTAACACAAATAAAATAAATCTCTTCATATAAACAAAATAAGGCTTTGTCTGTGCTCTTTCCATTTAAAATTAGAGGCAACCACAGCATTTTAATCATCATCCAACTAAAGATGCTGCATACATGCAACATGAGATGTTTTTAATCTAAATTAGATTGTATAATTTCAAAATTTGAAGCAAAAACAGAATGGTCTGATTTCAAACTATACATAAATATCTTTATGAAACAGAAACAGCAGACGAGCTGAATGAGACGCAGATTCAGTCTCTGCCAGCAGGTGGCGCTTAAAGCGTTTCCTTGGTTTCCGCTGTAAACAAAGCAGCGCTTATGAACTTTAATATGCATTATACAGAGGCAAGATGAAAAGAAAAAATACCATCTAAACTTTTCTAAAGACAGTAAGTTCCCCTCAGACATTCATATAAACTCCTACCCCTAACTGAATCATGATTTGGTCTCACATTTGAATTGATTTTCAACTGGCTCGCGGTTAATCGTTACATCCCTAATTCCAAGTCTTCCCATGATGCTTTGTGGGAGAAACAGACCCAAAAGTGTTGATTTTTGAGTGAAGCTCTAATTCAAACCTCTGTTCCTGCAGATCTCGGCGTGTTTGGGGAGGAAGCTTCATCCGAACGGTTTAGATGTGAACGATCTGGCTGAGAAGATGCAGACGCTCTCTGATCAGGTGTGTATCAGCTGCGCTTTAAATCATTGCATGCATGCTAGAAATCTCATGTTTACTGTATCTGATGTTGAATCGTCCAATCAGAGAGCAGATGAGTCGGGCGGTGCTACAGACGGTTTGTCCGGCCGTGAGTCTCCGGCTGATTTCTTTAGTCAACTACCAAAGAAAGAGAAAGACCGAGAGCCCTTCCAGATCCCCGTGTCCTCAGGTGAGCGTCTCTGAATGACACACATTAATATCGTCCTGATATTGATGTTCAGATGTTAATAATGTGCTGTGTTGAGCAGATACGGACGGTCTGATCAGTCAGGCTCTGTTGGTGGGGAACTTCGAGGCCGCGGTGGAGCTGTGCTTGAATGACGGCCGTTTCGCCGAAGCCATCCTCCTGTCAATCAAGCGGAGGGGAGGAGCTACTGAAGAAGACCCAGCAGCGCTACCTGGACCGACAGACCGACAGCGTCTCCATGGTAACCGCTCATAATCCTTATCATCTGGACATGATGCCACTTTAGTTTCAGATTCATTCATCAGTATTAATATCTCTACTTTATCTGTTATTTATTTATTTATCGTCTTAAAATATTAACGGTATTAGTAAAAATAATAAGATTAGTAATTACATTTACTTTTAGTTTTTATTATTTAATAAGAATAGAGCAAGCTATTGTTAGAGGCCTTTTTTGCTTTGTTAATTGTATAATAAATAAAAGAAAACAAATAGATAGAATACAAAAAGAATAGAGAAGCTAGTGTTAGTTTTCTTTTTTAAGAAAACAAGCAGTTAGTAATTGAATAGAGCGCAAGTCTAAAAGTCTTATTATTTTTTTAAAGAATAGAATTAGAATAGAGAGTGCTAGAGTTAGAGCGTCAAATAAAGATGGAAGAGATGTGTTTTTAGCTGATTCTTGAAGATGATTGAGTTGAGGAGGTCATTCCAGCAGGAGGGAACATTAATAATGTTAATTAAAAATAATTAAGATAATAGTAAGTAGGCAACTAATAATAATAATAATAATAGCAATAATACGATCATAAGAATACTATAATACTAATTACTACTATTATTAATAATAATAATAAGACAACCAATAATAATAACAAATAACAAGAATACTAGTACTACTACTAGTAATAATAATAATAACACAAATATTAATTAAAATAATAATAGCAATATTGTTAATAACAATACTGTGTAGAATACTAAATTATAATAATAGTAGTAGTAGTAGTTATAATACTAATAATAGTTGTTATTATTATTAAAGTATTATAAAATTATTTATGTATTGTATTCTTGTTCGTTTTGTTAGTCTTTTATATTATTATTGATTATAAAAATAAATAACTATTATAAAAATAATAATTAAATTAATAAGTAGACAACTAATAACAAAAACAAGATAAGAATACTACTACTAATAATAGTAATAACAACAACAACAATAATAATATTTAAAATAAGAACGATAATGCTTAAGAATAATATTAAAACAAAATAACTTTTCGTTTAATCATTATTCTTATTAAATTCTTATTAAAATATTATTAAATAATAATGGTTATTGTTACTAGTATTTATATTCTTGTTATTATCCTTTTATTTTTATTATAATTATTATTTAATAATAAGTATTTACATTATTTTATTATTAGTAGTAGTAGTAATAATAATTACTCCGTGACTTGTCATGATTAAACTTCAAAAATGTAATCTTCGTCTTCGTGGAGTTTATAGTGAAAGTGTTTAGCAGCTGGATTATGAAACATTCAGTGAGGCTGAGGCCAGTGACTATTATTATTATTAAAATATGATTGGTGTTGTTGCCTTTATTGGTATTGTTATTATTCCTTTTATTATTAGTATTAGTTATTATCAGTCATTATTATTATTGTTATTATGATTATTATTTATTATTATTATTATTATTAGTCACAGTATTCTTTTTATCATTACTATTATTATGTATTAATGAGTTGTGTTTCCTGGTCAGCTGATCTCGTCAGTGGTGACTCAGAACTGGTGTGATATCGTCCAGAGCTGTGAGCTGGAGAACTGGAAGGAGGCGCTAGCAGCTCTGCTGACCTACGCTAACCCCGAGGAGTTCGCTCCTCTCTGCGGTGAGAACAGCACCAGTCTGATTCAGTCTACTGCTGTTGACAAACACGGTTCTGCATCAGTACAGAATATAGCAGCTCTGAGTGCAGCTCGTCCAATCAGAGCTCAGAGTCTGGAGTGATTGACAGCTCTGTGTGTGTGTGTGTGTGTGTGTGTAGATACTCTGGGCGCTCGTCTGCAGGCTGAAGGCACAGAGAAGCTCTGTCTGCAGGCCTGTCTGTGCTTCATCTGCTCGGGGAACATCGAGCGTCTGGTGGAGTGCTGGACGTCACAGAGAGACTGTTCTTCTCCTCTGGCTCTGGAGGTCACACACACACTCACTCTTTCATGCTTATATTAAGTGATTCTGTCGTGTGCTGACGTCTGTGTGCACGTGCGTCTGCAGGATCTGGTGGAGAAGGTGATGATCCTGCGCAAGTCGATCGAGCGTCTGCGTAACGGCGAGGTTTGTGTTCAGAGCTCAGCGCTGACGGAGAAGCTCATCCAGTACTCCAGCGTACTAGCGTCACAGGGCAGCTTGAGTTCAGCGCTCAGCTACCTGCCCGACAGCCCAGACCAGGTGCACACACTAACACACATTTATATATTAACAGTGCTGATTTACATGTGAGCAGCTCATGACTTCCAGCGGTTCACAGTAAATACTGCTCCATCGTCTGCATGTGTTGTGAGTTGGAGTTGCCTATAATGTACATTTGGGAAAGTGACATGCATCACACATCCTTTGAAACATGTAATGGGAAAAAGCACTTATAAAACAACTGTTTTTTCATCAAAACAAATTATTATTGTTGTTGTTGTTATTAATTTAAATGGTATTATTATTGTTATTAAATGCTTAGTTTTTATTTTACAGTACAGTAGAATTATTGGTCATTTATTTTTTATTATTTAATAAAATAAAAATATTGAAGAAATAATGAAAATAATTATTTTTAAATACTAATTTTTATTTTAGAATGCACTATTATTATTGCAATAGTAATATATTTCTTTATTGATTTAAATTGGTATAATTTAATTTAAAAATGATTATTATAACTCTATAATACAGTATAGTAAATTATTGCTATTTTAATTTTTATGATTTAATATAATAAAAATATTTAAATGATTAAATAATGATTATTATTATTTTTACAGTGTAATATTATTGCTATAGTAATATGTTTGTTTATTGATTTAATTTTTATAATTTATAATTAATAAATTGAAATGTGCAAATTTATAATAATAATTATTATTATTATAATTATTAAATACTCGCATTGTATTTTACAGTACAGTAGTATTATTGCTATTTTAAAATGTATAATTTAATAGAATAAAGATATTTACAGTGGTGTGGGTGGTAAGTGTGCTCTGTGTGTTTGTGTTCTAGGCTGGTGTTGGGATGTTGAGAGAGCGACTGACGCATGCGAAGGGTGAGATCCTGCAGAGACCACAGCCGTCTGCACCAGCAGGAGTCACTAAAGCACCGGCAAACACACACACTCCTGCAGCACACACACAGGTGAGACACAGCTCACACACACACACTCCTGCAGCACACACACAGGTGAGACACAGCACACACACACACACACTCCTGCAGCACACACACAGGTGAGACACAGCACACACACACACACACACTCCTGCAGCACACACACAGGTGAGACACAGCACACACACACACACACTCCTGCAGCACACACACAGGTGAGACACAGCTCACACACACACACACTCCTGCAGCACACACACAGGTGAGACACAGCACACACACACACACACACTCCTGCAGCACACACACAGGTGAGACACAGCTCACACACACACACACTCCTGCAGCACACACACAGGTGAGACACAGCTCACACACACACACACTCCTGCAGCACACACACAGGTGAGACACAGCACACACACACACACTCCTGCAGCACACACACAGGTGAGACACAGCTCACACACACACACACTCCTGCAGCACACACACAGGTGAGACAGCTCTCACACACACACACACACACTCCTGCAGCACACACACAGGTGAGACACAGCACACACACACACACACACTCCTGCAGCACACACACAGGTGAGACACAGGTGAGACACAGCTCACACACACACACACACTCCTGCAGCACACACACAGGTGAGACACAGCTCACACACACACACACTCCTGCAGCACACACACAGGTGAGACACAGCTCACACACACACACTCCTGCAGCACACACACAGGTGAGACACAGCACACACACACACACACTCACACACACTCACACACACACACACACTCCTGCAGCACACACACAGGTGAGACACAGCACACACACACACACACTCCTGCAGCACACACACAGGTGAGACACAGCTCACACACACACACACTCCTGCAGCACACACACAGGTGAGACACAGCACACACACACACACTCCTGCAGCACACACACAGGTGAGACACAGCTCACACACACACACACACTCCTGCAGCACACACACAGGTGAGACACAGCTCACACACACACACACTCCTGCAGCACACACACAGGTGAGACACAGCTCACACACACACACACTCCTGCAGCACACACACAGGTGAGACACAGCTCACACACACACACACTCCTGCAGCACACACACAGGTGAGACACAGCTCACACACACACACACTCCTGCAGCACACACACAGGTGAGACACAGCTCACACACACACACACTCCTGCAGCACACACACAGGTGAGACACAGCACACACACACACACTCCTGCAGCACACACACAGGTGAGACACAGCTCACACACACACACACTCCTGCAGCACACACACAGGTGAGACACAGCTCACACACACACACACACTCCTGCAGCACACACACAGGTGAGACACAGCACACACACACACACTCCTGCAGCACACAAACAGGTGAGACACAGCACACACACACACACTCCTGCAGCACACACACAGGTGAGACAAAGCACACACACACACTCCTGCAGCACACACACAGGTGAGACACAGCTCACACACACACACACTCCTGCAGCACACACACAGGTGAGACACAGCTCACACACACACACACTCCTGCAGCACACACACAGGTGAGACACAGCACACACACACACACACACACACAGGTGAGACACAGCACACACACAGCACACACACACAGGTGAGACACAGCACACACACACACACTCCTGCAGCACACACACAGGTGAGACACACACACACACACACTCCTGCAGCACACACACAGGTGAGACACACACACACACTGAGGTGAGACACAGCACACACACACACACTCCTGCACACACACACAGGTGAGACACAGCTCACACACACTGCAGCACACACACAGGTCAGCTCACACACACACACACACACACACACTCCTGCAGCACACACACACACTCCTGCAGCACACACACAGGTAAGACACAGCTCACACACACACACACTCCTGCAGCACACACACAGATGAGACACAGCTCAAACACACACACACAATTTATTTATTTTTGTCAATTGTTGGGACTCTCCATAGGTGTAATGGTTTTTATACTGTACAAACTGTATTTTCTATCACCCTACACCTAAACCTACCCCTTACAGGAAACTTTCTGCATTTTTACTTTCTCAAAAAAACTCACTCTGTATGATTTATAAGCATTGAGAAAAGTGGGGACATGGGGCAATGTCCTCATAAATCACCTTCTCCTTGTAATACCTGTCATACCTGTGTCATTATACAAAGTTGTGTCCTCATATGTCACAAAAACACGCACACACACACAAGGGTGAGACGCACATGATCTGTGTGTGTGTGTGTGTGTGTGTGTTTAGCGATGCTTGATCTCCAGGGCCGTCTGTCATCATCCAAGTCTCCCATCACTGTCTGTCTGTGATGATGAAGTGCACGCCGTCCGATGATGATCAGAGATTATTTGCTTTCTGATGGCCTTGATGAAATTGCACATCTATTTTTGTATGTTGTGTAAGTCGCGGCTGGGTACAGTGTGTGTCAGCTGTTTGCTCAGGGACGTCTCGTCTGATTTACAGTGCGTTCTCATGCGGCATCTGCATGTTTCCTAAAGTGTGTGTTGAAGCAGAATAAGGTTATAGTTTGATTGTGATTGACATTATTCTAAAGAGAAATATGTTTGTCTTTGTAATTTCTTAACCAGTGTTATTTTAGTTTAATTTATATACGATTATAGTATATATTAAAATTTTGGATTAGCTTTTATTTTTATATTCAGTTTTCATTTTAACTTTAGTTTAAGGTTTAGTAATTTTATGTGCTTTTATTATTTTTATGAGTAAAATAAAAGATAAATAGAAATGGTTGTAAAAAATAAAGTAAAATATTAAATAACTATTAAATAAAAAATAATAATAAAAAAATTCTATTTAGCTTAATTTAGTTTTAATTCAAAAAATAAGTTGAAATTCTTGAAAAAAAAAAAGTTTTTAGCTTTATATAAAATATTTGTATTAATGTTTATTTCTGTTTAGTTTCAGTAATTTTAGTACATTTTAGTTACGTAAATTATTTTCAGAGTTACTCATTTTTAAGCACTAAATTAAAGCTAAATATAAATATTTAAAAAAAAATATATATATATATATAAAATATTTCTATTTAAGTTTAATTTATTTTTGTTTCAGTTTAATTTGGGTCATTTTAGTACTTCATCTTAAAAATATATTTCAGTTAGTTCTCATTTCATCTAAATTAAAAAATAATTAATAATAGTTTTTGATCTGATATTTGTTTTATTTTATTTCTGCTTTATTTCAAATGTTTTAGTAGTTTTAGTTTCAGTTAATAACTGGTAATATCTCTACCTTGAACGGCTTTTCTTCTTCATATCATATATTGGATGAGGTTAGCCAGTAATCCAGCAGATATGTAGGTGCTGTGTGTTGATGTGTTGTATTAATGTGTGTTCAGGGGCCGTACGGATCCGCAGCTCCTCCTCAGATGCCTCAGCCTGCGCAGCAGATGATGCCCCGTCTCTTCACTCCTCAGCCGCGTCTCGATCCTGCTGCTGGAGCTCCACGGCCGAGCCTGAGACCCGTCTACCCACAACACCCTGCCACAGCTCCGGGTACCTGTCAATCAAATAATATACACCAGTCATTCTAATACTGATGTGCACACTACTGTTCAAGCGTTTGGGGTCGGTGAGATTCTTAAAAGAAGTCTCTTCTGCTCCCCAAAGCTGTGTTTATTAAATCAAAAATACAGTACAAAATTGTGAAAAAATTTTACAATCTAAAATAGCGGTGTTCTATGTGAACATCTGTTGAAATGTAATTTATTTCTGTGATCAAAGCTGAATTTTCAGCATCATTACGATTTTTACAGATACCGATAATAACTAGGTTGGACTACACTGACCGATTAATCAACTGAAAACTGAAATAGTGCTGAACTTAAAAACAAAAACAGCACTGAACCATACTTTTAAAATGGTCTAAAAATATTAATATTAAATATTAGTTGTATTTTTGATCATTAAAGTTCATTAACTAATCATCAGGCCTGGGAGAATGAATGAACAGACACAGAGTTGTGATGCACTACCAAAGCATTCTTTAGTCAGTCATATTTATACAAGCAGCATCAGCCAATCAAAGTAGTCAAGAGTTATGTTACCTTATATGGATATTGCTGACTATAAGGTGTAAGTAAGATGTGCATATGTATTTGTCTGGCTGTCTGGACGCATTGGTTTCAGTTCCTCTCCAGAAATAGCATCAGAGAAGGAGAAAGTACATGAAGTGCATCTGTTTGAGAGATAAAAGGACAGAGAGTGAAGCCTCGAAATAATATTAACACGCATGCAATTTGAAAATGTGAAAAATGTATGTTAGAGTGTGAAATTAACACTAACGAGGAGCAATACTTGTACAGCTTTTATTATAAAACTGCTTCAAACTTTGTCAATCGGTCGACCTTAGTGTCACATGATCCTTCAGAAATTATTATAATATGCTGATTTGCTGCTCATTTCTAACTATATTTTATACTAATGAATGTCTCAAAGTAGTAATAATTATAATTTTAAGGAATATCATACAACCAAGATATTTTTTCTTCCGTGTTTTAATTTATACAGTTCTGTTGTGCTGCATCTTTATTGACAACAAACAAAAGTGCAGTGTTTTGCTGTATATTAATCAAATCATTTTTTTAATTTGTCACATACATAATGCATATGCTTTTTACAACTACTCCATTACATAAAAAATGCAGTGAAATTTACAATTTACAGTATAATACAAATTACAGTTATAATGTAGTAAAAAAATATACCAAAGTAGAATAGTAATGAACCGAATTAAAAGATAAAGAGTAGAAATAGAATATGTACAAAATGAATAGCAGAAGGAGTAAATAAAGATACAATGAAGTGCTGCTGTAGATGTGCAAATTGATATATAATTATATTTTAAAAGATTGATTAAATTGTTAATGTTTTATTAATTAATTTCATTAGGCACCATTTTAATGATACATTTGTATTATATTATAAAACATGGAATCGAGAAAAAATAAAACCGAAAACACCGAATTTAATTTAGAATTAAATTCAGATTAAATTTAAGAATTCAGAATTCAAAAAGAAAATTAAAAACTTAAAGTTATGTTCACATTCAATCTCAAGGTCTGACAAACATGTGGAAGCATTTCCTTCCCCATTGATTAATATCGTTATAAATATTGATGAAAAAAAATATTGTGATCATTTTTTTGGCCATATTGCCCACTTATACACCAAACATTGTATGTGTATTATTAGCTAAGAAAAATATGTGTCTCTGCAGCACAAAAGCAGTCATAAGTAACACAGGTATATTTGTAGCAATAGACAACAATACATTGTATGAGTCAAAATTATACATTTTTCTTTTATGCCAAAAATCATTAGGATATTAAGATCATGTTCCATGAAGATATTTAGTAAATTTCCTACCGTAAATATATCAAAACTTAATTTTTGATTAGTAATATGCATTGCTAAGAACTTCATTTGAACAACTTTAAAGATGATTTTCTCAATATTTAGATTTTTTTGCACCCTCAGATTCCAGATTTTCAAATAGTTATATCTCAGCCAAATATTGACCCTTATGACTGGTTTTGTATTCCAGGGTCACATATGTGGACACACTTTAACCGTTTGCCTGTGATTGTTTGTTTGGTTCCTGCAGGTTTTGCTCCGTCTCAGCCGTTTGCTCAGTCCGGATATCACGGAGCTCCAGTGGGTTTCATGTCTGGCCCGTCAATGCCCTCCTCCAACCTGTCGTGGCCCTCAGTGCCGCCCTCCTCTCCCCCGGGCCCCATGATGCCCGCTCCGCCCGCCCCAGGGTTCCTCTCACCCACGTCTCTGCCAGGCGGCCCGGTGCCCTTGTTTCCGGCCGCTCCTCACACACAGGCTCCCGGTGGGGCCTATCCTGCTCTCGGAGCCGGGTATCCTCAGGGCGGCCCCGGAGCCCCGGCAGCCAGGAGATTCAGCGGCGCTGGTGTCCCGGCTCCTCCGACAGGTACCTGCAGACGTCTGGAGGAACCGCTGAACACAGCTGTGTCTCATATGTGTATTTATATTGATCTGCTGTTTGATTTCCAGGATATTTCCCATGGCTGATGTGCCACACAGAAGAGGAAGGTGACAGGGAGAGAGATGTGTGTGTGTGTGTGTGTGTGTGTGTGTGTGTGTGTGTTGTGTGTGTGTTTAAGAGGGACAGCAGCTATCCAAACTCAGCTCTTCTAATATTTAATGCTGGCTGATTACAAGTCATTAGCATATTTGCACACTGATCATGTTGTGCTTCCTGTGTGATCTCTCTGAGCTTCATGGGTATTAATGCTTGTGTGACCTCTCAATGCTGATAAGAAGTTTGCTTTGTGAGTTTTGCATTGTATAATGATATAAACAGACTAAGAAGTGTCTGCATTAATGTTCAAAAATTTACAAGGGTTGGTAAGTTTTTATTTTTTGTCTCTTCTGCTCACCAAAGCTGCATTTATTTGATCAAAAATACAGTAAAATATATTTTTTTAAATAAAATATATTTAATTTTTTTCAAATAAATATTTCAATATTAAAAACAGCTTAAATATCAAAAATATTTATAAATAAATGCATATTTGTATAGAAGAAAAAAAAATTATTTATTAAAATAAAAGAAAAATTATTATTATTTAAAGAAATATTATTCCAATATAAAACAGCTGTTTTCTATGTGAATATGTTAAACTGTAATTTATTTCTGTGATCAAAGCTGTATTTTCAGCATCATTACTCCAGTCTTCAGTGTCACATGATCTTCAGAAATCATAATAATATGCTGATTTGCTGCTCAAGAAACATTTCTGATTATTATCAATGTTAAAAACAGTTGTGCTGCACAATATTTTTGTGGAAACTGTGACACATTTGATTTTTCAGGATTCACAGATGAATAGAACGTTCAAAAGAACAGCATTTATTTGAAAAAGAAATATTTTGTATTATAAATCTTGCAGAATCTTACTGACCCCTAAACTTTTGAATGCTAGTGTAAGTCAGACAGATAGAGAAGCTACAGAGACACTTAAATCACTCTCACAAACGTCTGTAAAGATGCAGAGACATAACTGTGGCTTGAGTGTCCAGATATGTTTTAGTGCTGCTGTATTGATGCATGTTTCTATTTAAATGCAGATATATGTTTTGGTGACTAATCTGCTGTGATTGTGTGAATATTGTCTCTTCAGTTCAGGACGGGTGGAACGACCCTCCAGCTGTACGTGCAGGACAACGCAAGAAAAAGGTATTTATAATTTGCATAATAATGCATTTAACGGGAAACAATATGACCTGTTTTCCACCGACATGATGCTGGAGCTGCGTCTCAATCCGGCCCCGTTCTGCACGTTTCTACCAAATAAACTTTCACATTTATGCATTTGGTAGACGCTTTAATCTAAAGCAACTCACATCGTATTTAAGATGTACATATGAGTTCATGCATTCCCTGAGAATCGAACCCATGACTTAGGTGTTGCAAGCGCCATGATCTACTGTCTGAACTTCAATAAGAAATAAGATGAGTGCTACTTTCTCATCTGTCTGCAATAAAATGATTTATTCACAAATATTGCACAAAGTTGCATGAATCATATCAAATGTCATATCGCAATCCAATGATTGCATAAAAACCCTGCAGTACTTTAAATTTTGAAATATGTTCCCCAAAGTATAAAACAATATTTTTTCCAGTAAAATGATTTACAGTGGGGAAAAAAAAAATTTGATCCCCTGCTGATTTTGTACGTTTGCCCACTGACAAAGAAATGATCAGTCTATAATTTTAATGGTAGGTTTATTTGAACAGTGAGAGACAGAATAACAACAAAAAAATCCCTTGTTGGCAATCTCAGAGGTCAGACGTTTCTAGCCACCAGGTTTGCACACATCTCAGGAGGGATTTTGTCCCACTCCTCTTTGCAGATCCTCTCCAAGTCATTAAGGTTTCGAGGCTGACGTTTGGCAACTCGAACCTTCAGCTCCCTCCACAGATTTTCTATGGGATGAAGGTCTGGACACTGGCTAGACCACTCCAGGACCTTAATGTGCTTCTTCTTGAGCCACTCCTTTGTTGCCTTGGCCGTGTGTTTTGGGTCATTGTCATGCTGGAACCCATTTTCAATGCCCTGACGGTACATGGCCCCGTCCATCGTCCCTTTGATGCGGTGCAGTTGTCCTGTCCCCTTAGCAGAAAAACACCCCCAAAGCATAATGTTTCCACCTCCATGTTTGACGGTGGGGATGGTGTTCCTGGGGTCATAGGCAGCATTCCTCCTCCTCCAAACACGGCGAGTTGAGTTGATGTCAAAGAGCTGGATTTTGGTCTCATCTGACCACAACACTTTCACCCAGTTCTCCTCTGAATCACTGGTCAGCTTCAGATGGATCTGTACATGTGCTTTCTTGAGCAGGGGGACCGCTGCAGGATTTCAGTCCTTCACGGCGTAGTGTGTTACCAATTGTTTTCTTGGTGACTATGGTCCAAGCTGCCTTGAGATTATTGACAAGATCCTCCCGTGTAGTTCTGGGCTGATTCCTCACCGTTCTCATGATCATTGAGACTCCACGAGGTGAGATCTTGCATGGAGCCTCAGTCCGAGGGAGATTGACAGTTATTTTGTGTTTCTTCCATTTGTGAATAATCGCACCAACTGTTGTCTCTTCTCACCAAGCTGCTTGGCGATGGTCTCGTAGCCCATTCCAGCCTTGTGTAGGTCTACAATCTTGTCCCTGACATCCTTGGACAGCTCTTTGGTCTTGGTCATGGTGGAGAGAATCTGATTGATTGATTGCTTCTGTGGACAGGTGTCTTTTATACAGGTAACAAGCTGAGACTCCCTTTAAGAGAGTGCTCCTGATCTCAGCTCCTTACCTGTATAAAAGACACCTGGGAGCCAGAAATCTTGCTGATTGATATTGGATCAAATACTTATTTCACTCATTAAAATGCAAATCAATTTATAACTTTTTTGAAATGTGTTTTTCTGGATTGTTTTGTTGTTATTCTGTCTCTCACTGTTCAAATAAACCTACCATTAAAATTATAGACTGATCATTTCTTTGTCAGTGGGCAAACGTACAAAATCAGCAGGGGATCAAATCATTTTTTTTACTGTACATTTGCATGTAATATTATTAGTTTTCATTGTTACATTAAAATAACTGCTGTTTGCTATATCAAATTCTGTGATTGCATAAAAACCCTAAAATAAATGACTTTAAATATTAAAATGTTCTAAAAAAAAATTAAAACAATAAATGTATTTTACTAAGGCCCATTTATAAAAATGACTTAAATGTCCTAATTAAACTATGGCCTAATCCTGGTTTAGTCTAAGCCCTGTCTGTGAAACCTGACCTTAATGTTAAAATATGTTCACAAAAATATAAAACAGTAAATGTTTCCAGTAAATTAATTTACACATATTGCATGCATTATTTATTATTGCATGCATGAATTTTCCTTGTTATATATTAAAATAGCTGCTGTTTATTATATTATTTCCTATGATTGCATAAAACCCTGAATTAAATTACTTAAAATGTTAAAATATTTTCTTAAAAAAATAAAATAGGCAAACAGTACACAATGTACTATTTATGAAAATGGACAGGTTATGTATTACATCATTGTTCGGCTCTCAGGTGCAAACATGGTCAGGTTGAATGTTCAATACCTGCCTCCAGAGTCATTGAACTGTGTGTGTGTGTGTGTGTGTGTGTGTGTGTGTGTGTGTGTTGTTCAGCTGCCAGAGAACTACACTCCCCCTGCTCCGATCACAGCGCCGGTGATGGGTTACCCGGCGGAGGCTCCTGTTCCTCAGGATCGGGTCCAGGTGCCGCCCGGAGCCCCTCAGGAGCCCAGCGTACAGGTCAGAGGTCATCATGTCAGAGCCTGTCAGATGAGCTTGTGTTTTTATCATATTAACTCTGTGTGTGTGTTCTAGTCCTTACAGCAGCTTCCTGCCGAGCATGTGGCACAGAGGGAAATCCCCGCCGAACACGTGATCCTCAAAACCACCTTCAGCAGCCTGGTGCAGCGCTGTCAGCTGGCCGCCGCGGACCCGGTAACACGCACACGCACACACACACACACACACACACACACACACACGCACACGAGACACATTGCATGCAAGCTTTCCGAGAGCTTTCTCAATCTGGCAAGCTCTAATCTGACTGGCTGGCTTTATGTAACCGTCTGGAATTATTGCACAGGTTCATATCTGTCCACAGAGACAGGGGTGTGTTTACAAAGTACAGTCTAGTGCTCTATTCACTGAATTTGCCAACATTTGCCAGGTTAGTTGCATCATAGGCTGCATCTCGCTTTTGCCAGTGTCAGGGTTGCCAGGTCACTGAAACATTTCCAGCCCACAGTCCTCTCAAAACCTGCAGAAAACAAGCCCACTTTCCCCCCGTCCAATCACAGCTGAGGAATTTCCATAAAGCATATCAAAATAATCATTTTGATTTGATTTAATCTGTTTTAAATCTTATTTGGGTGATTTTAGCTACACTTGTTGTTTAATTAGTATGTGCATATATAATTATGTAATCTGCATTTTATTCCTCAACCTTTTTTTGGGGGGTACTTTTAATTGTTCTTTTACTCTTTGTACACTTTGTATTTTTTTTTTTTTATTATTATTTAATGTGAGCTATAGAAATTAATAACACTGCCACAATGTAAAAGGCTTATAAGTACAAAGGTGTTTTTTGTCTACAGAACAACTTTTAAAAAAAAATCACAATGGATAAAAAATAATTGTTTGATAGTTTTTGTTTTTTACAGATAATTATATCTATGTAGAATTCTGTATTGAAATAAAGTGCAACAATTACATTTATTTGAATGAATTTGGTAGTTTTAGTTTCATATTTATTATTCAGTTTTATGATCATTTTGATGCATGTTGAATCAACATATTTCTTGTAATGTCTATTCAGTGCTTTTCTATTTAAAACAAAAATGGCTTTAAATTATCTTTATGGGGGTAATTTCTCAGCCTAAATTGATTGATTAATTTGTGATCAATTAATTAATTTATTATTATTATTATTATTATTATTTAAAGTTTCTGCCTCAATAAAAGAAGCTGTGTTTTTGTGCAAGCAACATTAAGAAAAGTTTTCTTCACAGAATGTTCTGTTGTTTTATTTGTTTTATTCTTTTCCTTTTTTGTGTATTAAATTTAATAAAAAAAAAAATCAGGGATCAAATCAAAATCAGGGACGTCCAGCATGTGTATCTGATTTAAAAGCACATTTGGAAGAGGTTCATAACGGTTGTGAAAAATCAGGATTTGTTTTTACACATGTGCAACCAACCTGCGTCTGTAAAATCTGATATTCTGTGCCAATATAAATAAAGCCACAAGTCTCTTGTGTAAGTGGGCAGATTTCTGACCAGAATAAGCTGTGAAGTGAACTGGATTTATTTATTTAATCTATGATCTTTGCAGCAAACGAAGCGCAAACTGGACGATGCCTCCAAACGTCTGGAGAGTCTGTACGACAAGCTGCGAGACCAAGCGGTGAGTTAAAGACATTTATTCCCATCTCTTCAGTCTCTAAATCATCCTAATAAACCTCTCCTGTGTCCTGCCGCCCGTCAGCTTACTCCCAGCATCCTCTTGGGCCTGCACGAGATCAGCCGCTGCGTCAGCGTCCGCAGCTATCAGCAGGGTCTGGAGGTTCACACGCAGGTGGTGAGCAGCAGCAACTTCAGCGAGATCTCTGCCTTCATGCCCGTCCTGAAAATGCTCATGACCATCGCCAACAAGCTGTCCGTGTGACTCCAGCGCTCGACGGCGAACACGGCAGACCCGCTTGTGTTTTGATCTGTCGCTGAACTGTGCTTTAAGAATGAATGCAGTGTTGCAGCAGGCCTTATTCATCCCACAACAAGCAGAACCACTTTCTGAGCAGAATCGTTCATGTAAACATTCATTAATTGCATTGAATTGAATGCAACCATTTGCCTAAGAACAGGCCTTAAAACAAGCAGAACTAATTTGTGCAAACTGTTGCATGTAATTCAGTGTAAAGATGTTTGTCGTGAAACACAAGCAGAATGAGTTTCTGTGCGTAATTGTTCGTAAAGTGTTGAATAATTGAATGCAATAGTTTGCCTAAAAATAGGCCAAGCAGAACCAATTTGTATAAATTATTGCATTCAGTTCAATGTAAGAATGGGCCTTTTTTTGTGAAACACAAGCGGAACGAATTTCTGTGCATAATTGTGCATTTAAAAAAAACATTGTTTCATAAATTGTCTTGAACTGAATGCAACTGTTTGTCTAAGAATAGAAATTAAGCAGAAGCTAATTCTAAAATAATTCTTAGGTAACTTGCATTCAATTCAGGGAGAATCTAAGCACTTTCTGTGCTTAATTGTTCATAAAGAAATGAATGCGTTGAATTGAATGCAATAGTTTGTCTAAGAATAGGCATTAAAACAAGCAGAACCAATGTGTGCAAGTCATTTGTAAAATAATTCTTACGTAACTTGTTGCATTCAATTCAGTGAGAATCTACATGAGAAGAACAACTTTCTATGCCATACATTTTTTACGAACAATTATGCACAAAGTGCATTGAATTGAATGCAAATGTTTGCCTAAAAATGGTCCTTAAAACAAGAACCACCTATTTGTGCAAATCATTTATAATATAATTCTTATCTAAACTGTTAACTCAGTGTGAGAATCTACAGGAGCAGAATGATTGCTTTGCCTGTGCTAAAAATGGCCCTTAAAACAAGCAGAACCAAAATGAATCAATATTGTTCAGTCTACACAAGCAGAATGATTTTCTGTGCGTAGTTGTTCGTGAAGCCTTTATTGGGTAAATTGCGTTGAATTGAATGCAACAGTTTGCCTGAAAATCAGCCTTAAAACAAGCAGAACCATCTGTGTGAATCATTTTTGTGTAAATTGTTGCATTCAGTTCAATGTAAGACTATGATTTTGTGGTGAATTATTTCCACACAGATTAGTTCTGAATGAAGTTCATGAATGAAGTTTAATATTACGAGAGCAGAAAGTTGTGATGCTGTCTGTAGTTTATTCATGGTGATGATTGTTAGTGGACGAGGTTCGTTACTGAATGACTGTTGAATTCCATGTTTTTGATTGGAGGTGGTTTGTGTGAAGGCTTGTTTTCTATTGCACTCGCTCGCTGTTTCTCCTCCAAACACTCCTGTAGAGAAGACAGAGCTTCATTAGATGTTCTTCAAACCATTGCAACAAAGATGAACGGCACTGAATCTGTCAGACTGTATGCTGAAGTGTGAATGAATCTCATCAAATCTGTCAAGAACGTGTCCAGCTGATATTTCACCCCAAAATCAATGAATAAAAGAAAAGGATGTCAAACTCTGTTGACTTGTCATTAAACATTAATGGTCCTAAAAATACTCTTATTTATTGAAAATGTAATTTCTCTTGATTTTTCAGGTGAAGTATGACCCAGACGTATCTTGACAGGTTTCATAAGATTCTTCAGTACTTCAACAGAGCAAAGAAACTGAATGTAACTGAACAGTTAACCTGATAAAATAGATTCATCTGTTTATGTGTGTATGTTCTGGTAATGAATCTGTCCTCATCACGGTCGTGCCGTTCTGTGTCTGTGATCATCATCAAACCACTTCATTCTGAAGATCGTGAGTCAAAACATGCTTGAAAACACTTGAAGAAAAATATACACAACTTTCAGAAATGCTCAATGTGTCACAGCGGTTTCTTTTAATGTGCAACTTAAAAAAAAAATATTATATTGTGTTTATTAAGGGGCATATCAAGCAATTAAAGTATAATAATTGTATATATATATGCATATATAATTCTTTAGAATAATGCTTAGTTATTTTTGTGTTGTAATTTAACAGATTTAGTTTCAACAATTTTAATGAACCTCAAACCTTGATCTGATGCCGGTGTGGAGGAACATTAAAGATTTTGAAGGGACAATAAGTTTGATATTAGCCTACACATTTTTTTACACAAGTTATTGGGGTCAGTAAAAACAATCTCATCAAAACATGAGGGTTAGAATTTAGTTTGTTTTGATTTTATCCTGTAGAGGGCGAGAAAGAAACAATTCCAAAATTCATAACAGGCTTCATCTTTCATATTTTTCTTTATTTAAAAGCAAAATGTATTTTACTCCATGTATAATCGATACTGAAATCTGCAATTGTATCATGTGAATTGAGCCAGACCTTCTTATTATTCCCAAAAAATTAATAATATACCATTGTTACTAATATTTAGATATTTAACACATTTCATATTAATGTAATATTTATTAACGTAATAATGTATCAAATTCAGGAGTTTGCATGTGTGGCTTTGACAAAGACAGGTGTAAACTGCACTTTCATTCATAACTCTGTACAAGTTAATTGCGGATTTTCCCTCTGGGTTTATCATGTATGACACACCGACTGAGTTTCCATATGATATGAATCTGAATGAATGTGACCCTGTGAACCAATCCGCAGCCGTTGATGTCTCATTTCAGCACTGCCGTTTTAATTTCATCAGTACATTTGAGAGGCGCTCGCTGATTGGTCCAACGGGGTCTTACGTTGCTGCTGATTGGTCCAACGGGGTCTTACGGCGCTGCTGATTGGCTCACGCTGATCTGCTGTTGAAATTCCCGGGATGTTGTGAACTGTTGTAACCTCTCGCCATGATGATGTAACACAGCAATGACCGAGAATAACACGGTGCTGCGGTTCTGGGTCTGTGTGTTAGACACTATCTGGATATTGACACCAGGTCAAATGACACTAAAATATTCCTTAGTTAATAATTCCATTTATTGCTGTAGCCTTTAACACCATAATAACATTCCGTTGTTTATTGTCCCTACTCCCCACTTACATAATTTGAAATACTAGTGAAATCTGAGAAATATTTTATTTATTATTATTATACTTATTCGTTAAAATCAGTCTGTATAAAACGAGCCCGTCGCCTATGTCAGACTCAGAACTGTTCTGCAGTGACTGTGCTGATTCTGCAGTCTGGATAAAATGAGTGAACAAATGGCACAAACACAACCTGCCAGAGAGAATGAGAGACAAGTACAGACGTGAAGTTCATAATTATGACCTGAGAAAATAATCCACTGTAATGTACAGCAGGAATCGCACAAAGTCTTCGCCTGAACTTGCAGATTTAGTAGAGGAAACTCTGATTTTAAATCACAAAGCCAATATGCTCCAAGACTTTTTGTTTTGAATCTACATAACACAAACAGTCTGATAATTGTGACTGACAAATGTTAATAACGGAGAAAGTTCAATTACAAAGCGTATTTTCATTAATTGGCGTGAAATAGACGATCATGAGCGGATAGGCTGTTCGATTCTGAAGTGTGTGGAATCGATTCAGAGAATCGTTTATTCTCTTTTATATATATATATATATATATATTACAATAGATTGAACACGATTATCCGAATCACGTATTTTCCAAATACGAAGCTTGTAAATTTGAAGATACCCTTCTATACGTTTCATAAAAGGTTCAACGACACAAAATGGCGAATTAATGATTAGCTCTGAATTACAAAGGGAGTTGATTCCCCTTGATTGAATCGATTGCAACCTTTGGAATCGATTCTTTTTGAAAATCAATTCAAAGCCCTAGAGTGGACATCAGCAAGGTTACCATAGTAACAACACACCGCTCAAGCTTTTTCCGCTAGAATTCTCAATGGACGGAACCTCGACAAAACCCGAAAACGCTCTGGTTACTCACGTAACCTCGGTTCCCTGAGATAAGGGAACGAGAGTTGCGTAGTCAATGACGACTGCTTTGGGGGAACTCCTGTTTACTCTGTTACTGAAGCCTGATTTGTTAACTTTGTGTAACTGCACAAACTAATGGCGCTCGAGCCCGCCAGAGGGGGTGAAGCCGACTGATATATAAGTCGGCCCAGAGCTCCATTTCATCAGAATCAACGACTGAAGCGACAGCCATCGATTCGTGTGCAGCCAGAGCCGGTGTTGTGCCGAAATCTGCACCCCTGCCAGATTATGCATCCCCTCATTGAAATCGCTACCTGATTGCCTAATCCCAACCCCACCCCTAATCCTAACCCCTCTCAGAACTAAGCCTGCTCCGCGAGCCCAGCCAGGAACACTCAGCGAGAGCCCCATAAGCCTGAGCCATAAAGAGACCCGAGAACATTCTGAGGTCTGCTTGACATAACCCTCCCCGCCCGAAGGATAAAACCCGTGCCTGCAACGCAGGAACATTCAAACTGTAGAATCTAATAAAGGTAGACGGCGATGATCAGCCGGCGTCCGCACAAATCTCCTCAATAGAGATTCCACTGGACCAGGCCCAGGAGGAGGCCATTCCTCTGGTGGAATGGGCCCTCACACCTATAGGGCATTGCACGCCCGCTGAGGCATAAGCCAGGGCAATACCATCTACTATCCAGTGAGATAGTCTCTGCTTTGTGACGGGCAGCCCTCTAAAGCAGCCTCCAAAGCACACAAAGTGCTGCTCTGTTTGTCTAAAAGACTTAGAGCGCTCAAAGTACAATCGCAGTGCCCGGACTGGGCACAACAAGTTGGGGCCCTGTTCACCATCCACTATGGGGAGGGCTAGAAAAGAAATAAACTGGGCTCTAAACGGAGTTGAGAGCACCTTCAGTACATAACCGCTGCGCGGTTGAAGAACGACTTTACAGTCATTGGGTCCAAACTCAAGACAGGAAGCACTGACAGACAGGGCTTGCAAGTCACCTACTCGCTTGATGGATGCTTGGGCCATAAGCAGAGCGGTTTTGAGCATCATGACCCTTAAGCTGTTTGAAGCGGCTCAAAGGGAGGGCCCCCAGGACTATGGACAAGTCCCATGTTGGCATAGTCTTAGGGCGAGGAGGATTCAACCGCCGAGCGCCTCTAAGGAATTAATGACCAAGTCATTTCTGCCAATAGTCCGGCCAGCCTCGAGAGAATGATTCGCCGCAATGGCTGCCACATAGACTTTGAGCAGGGAAGGGGTGTGCCCCTTATCCAACAGCTCCTGTAGGAAAGTTAGCACGTGGGACACGTCACATGAAGTCGGATCCTGAGTTCGTGCTGAACACCAGTCACTGAAGACTGACCACTTAAGAGCGTAGAGGCGCCTCGTAGACGGAGCTCTAGCCTCTAAAATGGTATTAGTAACTCTCGTTGGGAGCTGGTTAGGCTCCCGTTGAGCGGACAGGCATGAAGGCTCCACAGTTCCGGCTGGGGATGCTAAATCATGCCCTGCGCTTGTGAAAGAAGGTCTCTGCTCAGTGGTATCGGCCACGGTGCTGCAGACAGCAGCTGGATCATCTCCGGAAACCAGACTTGGTTCCTCCAGAGAGGGGCCACGAGGAGGAGAGAGCATTTAGTTTCCCTGACTTGCCTGATAACCTGGGGTAGCAGGGCGATCAGAGGGAAGGCATACAGACGGGTGTTGGGCCAATCGTGGGCCAGAGCATCCCGCCGCTTTGAAAAATAGGTTGGGCAGTGATAGTTGCCTTCGGAGGCGAAGAGGTCGACCTCTGCCTTGAATCATCTGAACTGTCTGGGACTCTTCAGTATGACCGGCACATGAACCGCTCGTAGTGAGAGGAGTTCTTCCTGCACCCAAAGCAGGAGACGTCGAGTCATCCTGTGAAGGGGACGTGACCTGAGTCCGCCTTGGTGGTTAATGTAGGCCACCACCGTTGTGTTGTGCAACTGGACTAGGACGTGATGTCCCTTTAAGGCTGACAGGAAGGTCTTTAGGGCTAGACTAACAGCCATCATTTCGAAGGCAGTTGATGTGCAGGCATTGCTCGTGGGTCGACCAGGAGCCATACGCAGGGTTGCCCTCGTACAGAGCGCCCCAGCCTGAGCTGGAGGCATCTGTCATGACCACCATCCTTCTGGAGGTAATTCCCAACTGTACACCTGATTGAAACAGGCGAGGGGTTGTCCAAGGAGCCACGGCTTTGAGGCAGCAATGGGTTAGGGGGCCCAGGCGTGGGACGGAAAGTGGGCTTTTAGCCAATATTGAAGGGGCCCCATGTGTAGCAGGCCCAGGGGAATAACTGAGGAGGCGGCAGCCATGAGGCCAAGCATCCTCTGAAATGCTTTGAGGGGACGCGATGTCCCCATCTTGAAAGACGCCGTCGCTTGCTGTATAGTCAGGAAGCTTTCCGATGCAATCCAAGCTCACTTTTGAACAGAGTCTATGACTGTTCCCAGGAAGGACACTCGTTGTCTGGGAATTAGAAAACTCTTGGCTGGGTTGATTTTGAACCCAAGACGCTCTAGGTGGTTGAGCAACAATGACCTGTGAGCGATCAATTGTCGTTCTGAGTTGGCTAGCACTAGCCAGTCGTCGAGGTAGTTCAGTATGCGGATTCCCATCTGTCTCAGAGGGGAAAGAGCCGCGTCTACGCACTTTGCGCGGGGCCTGGGACAGTCCAAACTGAAGGACCGTGTACTGATAGGCCACTCCCTCGAAAGCGAAGCGGATATGAAAGTAAGTGTCTTTCAGATCCACAGACAGAAACCAGTCCTCGGCCGTATTTGCACGAGGATCAGTTAACATTCTGAACGGCCGTCATATGAGGCCCCGATTCATACGTCTGAGATCGAGAATTGGTCTGAGCCCGCTTCTTTCTTGGGAATGAGGAAGTATCAGCTGTAAAAGCCTGATTCGCTGTTCGCTAAGCAAGCAGTGTTTGCACTTCGGCTCGGAGAACATGCGATTCGTTGTCCTGCACCAAAGTCTGCACTACACCTCTGAATACAGGCGGCCTGCAAGCAAACTGGAGCGAGTAGCCTTGTTCTATGGTTTTTAGAGGTTCAGCAAGAGGTTCTATTTTTATTAATGACAAAGGAGGAGAACTGACAACTCCCGCCCGAAGGGGGAGAGCTGGCCTTCGCAAATGTTTTTTTTTTATTAATGACAGCTCGCCGCACGAAAGGGGAGAGCTGACATTCATGAGTGTTTTTACCGATGACAGCTCACCGCCCGCAGGGGGTGAACTGACATGTGTGAGTGCAGGGAGAGAAGAAAGGGAATTGAGGAAGGCCATCTTTTCGGCGTCCCTGATGTCTGTCAAGTTTAGCCAAAGGTGGCGCTCCAGCACCACTAGGCTAGCCATGGCCTTGCCCACTGCCTGCGTCATTGCCTTGGTAGCGCGCAGGGCCAGATCTGTCGCCGTACGCAACTCTGTGAAGGCGCCATGATCCCGGCCAGACTCGTCCATGTCACGGAGAAGTTTGGCCTGAAACACTTGCAGCACAGACATCGTATGCAGGGCTGAGCCGGCCTGGCAAGCCGCTGCATAAGCCCTGTTGGCAAGTGCTGACGCCATCCTGCAGGGCTTGGAAGGATGCACTGCAGTCTTTAGCCCGCGGCTCATCGGCGGAAGAAGGTGTGCAGCCACCACCTCCTCCAGAGGGGGGACCTTGCAATACCCCTTTTCATCAGCGCCGTCAACGGTGGTGAGAGCCGCTGCAGTAGAGGGGTTCAAACAAGCTGAATATGGAGCCCGCCATGTTTTCGTGAGCTCTTCGTGGACCGCAGGCATAAATGGAGCTGGACGCTGACGGGAGGAAGGCTGACGATGTCCCTTCAGGAACCACTCGTCGAGGAGGCCGGGGGCAGGCTCTTCTGGGGCTGACCACGCGAGACCTAGTTCCTCCACAGCGTGCGTGAGAACGCGGATCAGCTCTGCTAGGCCGCGTAGACTGAGATGGAGGGGGAGCTTCGGGCTCTTCGCCGGAACACACCCACTCGTCAGTGTCAGATGCCGTCAAGGACATGGAGTCGTCTACGGCTATCTCTTCTTCAGAGGCGCCGAAGGAAACCAGGCCGCTGGTGTCCAATGAGGTGCGCTGATCCTCACGTGTGAAACACATCAGTGACATGAGGCGCTGTGGGGAGAGTGAAGTGTGCGTGTGTTGGGCCGATGAAACTTCACTCGTGCCAGAGAGAGGAGCCTCACTGTTCCGCTGCTTCTTTCTCCTGGGAGAGAGAGGAGTCGGAGGAATGGAGTGGGGAGGACTGCCTTCGTGGAAAAAGGCAATCCGTGAGCGAAGGCGGGCAAGGTTTATGTCCTCGCAGTGAGGACACAAAGCCCGGTGAGTGCAGCCTCTGCGTGGGCAACGCCCAGACATGCGACACACTCCTCGTGCCCATCTGCTACATACAAGGGCTCCCTTCACGAGCTACACTCGCGAAGCGACATTTGAAACAACACGCTTAGGAGATTTGCTCAGAAATTTGCTCTTTAGTCCTTTGCCGGGTGGCCGCAGGAGAAATCTTCCATTGCCAGTGGCTGGTTTCAACGGCGGGAGCATAGAGCAGGTTGAGCTTCTAGCTTCGGTCTTGTCGCTGAAGGAGAAGATTCTGATGAAATGGCTCTCTGGGCCAACTTATATAGCAGTCGCTCCGCCCCCTCTGGCAGGCTCGAGCGCCATTGGTTTGTGCAGTTACACAAAGTTAACAAATCAGGCTTCAGTAACAGAGTAAACAGGAGTTTCCCCCAAAGCAGTCGTCAATGACGACTCAACGGGAGTTACCTTTCGATAGGGAACCGCCGTTATCAGTTAAAGCAGGGGTGTGGAACGTTGATCCTGGAGGGCCGGTGTCCCTGCAGAGTTTAGCTCCAACCCTAATCAAACACACCTGAACCAGCTAATCAAGGTCTTTAGGATGCAGTTAGGTTTTTTTTCCCAGGGTTTTTCAGGGTTGGAGCTAAACTCTGCAGGAGAGTGGCCCTCCAGGATCAACGTTCCCCACCCCTGAGTTAAAGGTTTGTCAATTGTATGTTTACATATTACAAATATATCTGGTTAGTGTCTTTAATAGTCTTTAAGCCTTTAATATAATTGAAGTTTGTCAAGGCTAGAGGCTTCAAATGAAAATTTGGGGCACTCGAACCTCAACAAATTGCGCATGCTAAAAAATATATATATTTCAATAACTTTTATTAAGATACCACCAGTTAAAAAAAACACTGTCATAAGATTTATTTAATATTAGTACTACAGTATTTCAGACTTTAAGATGAAAATTGTTCATTTTTGAAGTTTTAAACAAACCCAAAACTTTCCTCAGAAATGTGTAGGTTTTAAGAAAGGTAGTTTTTGATTTCATACAATTTATCCCTATGTCCTCAATATTACTTTTCATTGAAGGAAGTGACATCATCCATTGGAAGGAAATGAACAACATCAGTAAGTATTATCTGTAGATTTGATTAATTCTGTTGTTTTGCAGCGTCAGTTGGTTTGCTTAACTGTTTGATCAAATTACACAAATCAGTTGGACAAATAAAATGAATCATCAATTCTTTGCTGTGTAACAAGTATCTTTAGTTCTTCATTTCCATCCAGTTTACTTCCATTTAGTGCTTTATTTGCATTTTTTTTCCTTGTCATTGTGTGAATAATCAAGTGTTAATGAAGTGAAGTTACCAGAGCATATCACTGAAAGTCTATATATTTGAGACTTCAAAAGACTCAAGAATAATTATTTTAAAAGTCACAAAACAGAGAAAATTGGCAGAACAGTATGAAATTAAGCGCAGAACTCAGATGTCAGAAAGTGTAGAAGCTTGTTGCTTCAGACTTTATTTCCAGTAAATTGATTATGAAACAAGAGTCTATTGGTTATTACAGGCTGTTATCGCAAACAAGAACATCACATTAGTTTTAAGAGCTGAAGAAGGCTTCTTCCAAACAGCATGAGAAATACCACAACTGCTTTTTGGTCACAAGTGTCAAATTGAAAATAAGGCGATCTGTCCTGTGTGAGAGGAACGGGAGTCAATATTCAGTATAAAGTGCTCTAAGAACTACAATCCAAATGGTTTTAAAGTTACCAAACAATTTAATTACAAGCACCTTGTCAAATTAAATCCAAAAATGGAAAAATAGCTCTGAAAATACATTATGTTTGATTAAACATACAGGTGTACTAGAGCAAAAACCAGTTTGCAGCATTGGATCGCATGCAACACAATGGTTTCTGGCATCATAACACACTTGAACTATTATACTGTAAATCTACAGATACATCCGTCTGTATTATTTTACGATAGAAAATAGAGTTCTGTATTAATACAGCATGCTTCCACTTAACAGACATGTATATAAGATTAAAAAAGCAGGACTCAAAAAATAAGGATGATGTTGCACAATTAATTACAATACAAAACCAAACATTTTACAGTATTAAATAATCAAGAATCTATGCACGTCATCATTCTCACGCAAACTCAACCATTCAATCCAGCGACAGGCGACCAGATTCTTTCTGGATTTTTCAGTGACTTCACTCGAAATTATTAATTATAGCTCAACGTTACTCACAGTAAGTGTGTTTACAGATTAGACATTAAATTGATCTCAATCCGCAGTAACAAAAAGACCATCTGTCGTATTTGTGCTGTGGTCAAAAATGCACCAAAAATATCATCAAGAATCATTAACACAGATTCCAACTATTCAAGCATTTCTCCAAATGAACTATTTGTGCAAGTATGGCAACAAAACCGATTGGCAATATTAGATTATGACATACTCTAGTCTGGTCTGTATCTGGTCTAGTCCAGATACAGTAAGGTGCTGCTGTTGAATATTAAATAGATGTGCATCCAAGTTAATTTCTACCAAAATGCAGGGCTAGATTTGGTAAGGGACGCACACAAAAAGGGTAAAGGGGTTGTTGGGTGTCGTGTTTATCTCCTGCATTGAGTAAACTGGCACGTCATCGACAAGAGCTCAGACCGGACCGGAATGTCGAGAAGAGGGAGCCGGAAAGAAAATCTGAACAAGCGCTACACAAACAGGTCGGATCCCTGTATTAAAGCGTCAGGCTAGACTGGGGAAAAAAAAAAAACATTTGTCATCTGACATCAGACTATGAACTTTTGAGAGGAAGCTCCCCGTCACTGGAAGGACTGATTGTCCTTTTGTTTGGCAATTCGTTAGTATGGACGGCGGTCATTAGCCGGTCCTGTGGCTGCCGTCTCCGGTGCGCTGAGCTCGAGCGAGCACAGTCTCTTTGGACACACGCTTGGGATCTCTGGCCAGACCAAGATAACACATTGAGTCAAGGAAACAGGTGGTCAGGTTGAGTTTGCAGCCGAACTCGCTGGTGGCGTAGTCGAAGGGAAACGTGTGGTGGTAGTTATGGAAGCCTTCACCTGAGAAATCAAACCAGGAGATGATGATTAGTCAAAATGGAAATTAAACATCAATCCACAATCTATGCAAATGAAAACTATAAGAAATGATGTTTTTCTATTAAAGGGGTCATGGCCTTGATCTTTTGACATATAAGAGGTCATTGTAGTATAAAAGCATCCTGTAAGTTTCAGAACTCAAAATTACTCTTGTTACTCTAAAAACAGCTTATATTGAAGGCAGTCAGCCAAAGCGACAGCTTGTGGAATGTGCCACTCTGTGATGTAATAGTGTGGCTAAACACCGCCTCCGCAGAAGATGATCAACGCCTGCTTCTACATCGCTGCATGTTTAGCCCCGCCCACCGGTTCACGCACATAGTAGGTAAATGACGAGAGCGGCAAATGCAGGTTTACGCAGAAACCAAACGACAAACTTTATTTTTAATGAAGTTCCAGACCATGCAAGCCAGAACTCGGTCCTTTGTTCACTTTATTTTACCGTGGATTCGTTTACAAAGGCACAATTCGACGCAGGATTTTCAGAAAGATTGAAACTAAAAGATCATGCTGCGCCGACTATATTGGATCAGACAGTAATGTTTTTTATGTATTTAATATTTTATAATATTTGTAACAAATATTTTACAATATATTTTTCATAACAAAAATTAAGCATTTTATTTTTTCATGATAGATTTTCTTCATGGCAAAAAAAAAAAAATTCATTACTGTTGGCATTTTATTCCATTTTTGTGTGTGTATTTTTCAATATTATAAATAGTGATTCTCATTAGCTTCTCATTACTGTATACAGCAATTAAATTTTTTAGCACAATACAAATGTTTTGCATTACAGCACTGAGAACTCAAGGTTAAATGTGCTTAATTGTCCTAAAAACAAGTTTCAGCTCCTTGAAGAATGACATTTTTGTAAATTTAACTGTCTGCACTCCATTGGTAGTTAAAATTAAACTCTGCTCAACTTTGTCACATCAATTCCTTCTGAAAAGAATGACTACTAGTTACACTGACGCTGCAAATTGCTGTTGTTGTAAACGCCTCATTTGACCTTTGGACACTAAACCAGCTCAGACCAGCTCGCCGGTCTCATGTAGTGTATATCAGACGTACCTATAGCGCTGAAGGCGACAAATCTGTTCTCCCGAGGGTTGATGTTGCCGTCATAGGGCCGGTTTCCCCACATGTGTGCGGCGCTGTTGACCAGCCAGGTGGCGTTGAGCACAAGCGCGTATCTGAAGAGGGCAGGGACGAAATACGCCACCCACAGAGACTCGCCCCACATGTACCACGGCACGAACGTCGGCACGAAGAAGCACATCAGCAGCACAGACATCTTGTAGTGCCTGAGACAGTTCAATCAAACTCAGTTAAAACAGATATTCTGGCCAAAATACGCCAGTCTGACTGACATATGTGAGCATGGAGCACAAACCCAGTCATAAGTAGCACAGGTATATTTGTAGCAATAGCCAACAATACATTGTATGGGCTTTCATCATTAATAATTTTTTTTTTAAACCATATTGGGATCGAAACCAGGAATCAGAATTGAAATTGGAATTGATCAAATTCAAACGATACCGAACCCTACTTATGACTGGTTTTGTGGTCTAGGGTCACATATGAAGTGATTTCAGACTTGCCTCTTCTGAAACATGACGACTTGATCGGCCTTCAGGTCGCTGAGATCCAGCTTGCGTCCCTTCTCGATGACGTCCGGATGTTTGCGAACCAGCAGCCAGCCGATGTGAGAGAAGAAAAACCCTCGGATGGCGTTGTGAGGGTCGGCGTCCGTCTCAGAGTATTTGTGATGAGAGCGATGATCACGCGACCATTCATAGATGTCATTCTACAGCAGGAGAAGATGAAGAAGCACGTCATTTCTACACTACTGAGGGAAGATTGCAGTTCTGCTGTGTGCCACTAGTAGCACACAAATTACACTACTATCTTTAAAAGATAAAAGCACAAATAATAAACTTCATAGGAGGAATTAATCTTTTTTTTATTATTAATTTTTTTTTACAAATTCTAACATGAATCATTAACAAATAACAGTTTCACTAGCAGTCAAAAGTTTGGACTAGAGTTATTATAGAACCTAAATGTAAAAATGTATTATAGAAAAAATAAAACAAACATTTTTGTTACAATAAAATAAATAAACATTAAATAAGTTGAAATTACACTACAAGACAAATGTATTTTTAGCTAGTTACTAAGGAAACATTTTGCATTTTTGTTAAAGTTACTACTAAAATAAAAAAAATATTTATAAATAGACAAATTTAAAAAACTAAATCTAATAAAAATGACAAAAACATTATATATATATATATATATAAAAAAAAAAATTATAATAGTATATCATTGATATGAAATACTACATTGATACTGATACTTGTTTCTCAAGATTATAAAAACTTTCTTGATGTAAAAGATGCTTGGAATTCAAATGTTTTTATAAAAAGGAAGCTCAAATATCATTTGCCCCCCAGACTTACATCTGTGTGATTTGAGAGTTTGCATTACTTTACATGTTGAAAACAGTCAGAATAAAGAGTGAGATGAGTCTAAACTTGACTGAGAGTCTCTCAACTCTACACTGACGTATGCAATCATGACCAATAAATCAAATCAGATGGCGAGGTCTGAATGAAGAGGAGTTTGTTACCTGGAAGGCCATGGAGTTTGCTAAAGCGAGAAAGATCCGGAGAGGTAAAGATGCTTTATATGATCTGTGACTCCAGAGTCTGTGAGCGCCTGCGGTGATGCCCAGAGCACTGATCAAACAACACGCATAACCTGAAAAAAATTAAAATACACCATCCATTATAAACAGATGCAAATGACTTTAATAATTAATGGTGCTACTTAGACTCACAAAAAACAGCTTCAATTTTTAATGCACATACATGAAGTCTCAATCACTCACAGTTCAATACACCTGGATTGTATGCATGTTTTTTAATGCATTTCTTTTGCTAATATGATGCATCTGATCACTAAGAGCATTAGTACTAGTGATGCTCTCAATTAGAACAAGATGTTTAAAATGTGGGCAAGTAAACCAGTTGTAAATATAAGCTAAATGTCAGAAGTGGGAGTTTTTGGTCATATTGAGGTCAGGTAACCAACATCAGGCAACCAACTATCAATCAAAAACTTTCTATCTGCACTGAAGTTTCACTACAAGCCAATGAGATATTAAAAATGAATAGAGTGAATTAAAATGTCATTCACTTTGCACATAATCTTCAAATATAATGAACTCTTGCATGTCATTAGAACTAATTGTGTGCATTAGAACATTTAAAAATGAGATTTAGAATTTTAATAACACAATAGAAGAGTTTTGCAGGCATTCAGAAGTCTTTATATGCAGCTTGACGGCCCTGGTCTCCATTCAGCTTTATTTTTTTGGAAAAGTGCAGCGGGAACATTCTTCTAAACAGCTCCTTTTGTGTTCCACGTTAGTATGAAGCGAGTATGTTAAGCAAACGATGGCAGAATGCTCATTTCTGCATGATTTATAGAGGGTTTATAGTTTAAAAAGAAATAAGGGTATGATACTTACACCAGATCCATGTGAGAGGACTTGCAGATGGAATCAGAAAGACTCCATACAGAGCTCCGATGTGCAGTAAACTCATGAGAATCACATTTCTCCACACTATGATGGTGGGAGGCTTGGGCCCTTCTTTCTCTTTATACGTGTGATCAAACACGTCCTCCTCTGTCTCCCGTTCTGGATGCCACATTGGAGATTTGATTTCCCTGTCAGGCATGATGACCACTGCCAACACATACACACCTCTGTTATTATAACACACGAAAGCAACAGCGGATGCAGCAGAAGCAGAAGCGAGAATAAAGTGCGTCACATCAGCGTGACGCATCACAGAAGCTTTATCAGGAAGAAACACTCACAGAACTGCTGCGGATGGATGTGAATTCAGCGCGAGGGAGTTAAAGCCGCCTCTGAGCAGGAATATCCAAACGCTTGAAATTCAACTGCGTGCAAACAGCTACTAACGGAGAACACCCAGAAATACTGCGCGGTGATTGGTCAGAGAGTTTGATGCCACCTTAAATCGAGCGCTCCGATTGGCTGACGTTCATCTGATGTTCTTGTTCTCTTTATTCAGTGACACCAGCATCCCCGTACAACCAAACTCCACCGGAGCCGGTGCTTTTATACCGTACACCATCTCACCCCACCGGCGAGGAGTTCCTCTGCTGCAGCCAATCACCGAGAACTCCGCGAAGTGCCTTCGCCATAAGCACTATTTCATCATTTCACACAACGTCCTGTTTTTCACATTTGATTTGTTCTTCGATTATCACTTTATATTGTACCTAATTTATGCTATATACTGATACCAGGACAGGAAATAGACTAACTATAGTGCTATCAGCTGAGCTACAGTTACCTTCGGGGTTTCCCTTGCTTTGCAGTATCAGAAATCACCTCGTTATGTAACGTTAATGGATTGTATTATATATATATTGTCCCTTAAATACAAAGAGTTCATAAATGAATCCGTTAATTAAAATAAATTCTCTGGACAATCATGGATGTTATCAAACAAAATTAAAACGAGTATTATTCAATCAAAAAAACTCATTTTTGTGAATCGATTTGCTTGTAATGTTCATAAAAATGATTTATTTTGCACCAAAATATTTTGATGATCATTACATCAAATATATAATTTAATTTCAATATATTATTAATTATATTTCATTTCTATATATATTATATAGAAATGTTCAAAACTGATTCACTATAATTTTTTCTATTATTTGTAAAAAAAAAATCGAAATAAATACAATTATTATTTAATCATAAATACAAAATTATATATATATATATATGTATATATAAAAAATATAATTGCATATATAATGATGTATATATAATATTTTAAAAATTATATATATATATAAAAAGTATCTAAGTATATATATTTAAAAAAATAAATTAATTAATTAATTAGTTATAATGACATTGTCCCCTTAAATTGAGTTTTTGTTACTTTGTAGTATAGCTAAATGTTTTAAAACTAAAACTATTAGTTTGACTGAAGATGAAATGCTTTAAATGATGTGAATCTTATTAAGACTGGTTGAATAAAAAGCAGAAATGACTCTGTAAGAGTATATTATTAACTGTAATTCTCAATCAGTGTCTCTGATTTTCTCATGTTTGTGAGAAATTCCTCAGATGTCTGAAGACTGATCGTCTCAGCTATGATTATTAAACTGTATTATTAGTATTTTTGTGCTTTGAGATACATTCTATTCTATTGAAATCATAATTTGTCATTTTCATCAACATCTTTGAACATTTGTGAGACTTATTATTGCCAAAACTTTAGAAAACTTTCCACATGTGTCACACTACATTACCTCATGATAAACTGATATGAAGAAGATAGAAGTGATTCAACAAGATCTGATCCAGATAATGATATTGACATGATATCATTCAAACCTTTGCTCTCATTTCACCATCACACGGCGCAAACACACTCATCCACATTGATTATTAATGTTAAAAACTGTTTGTGCTGCTTAGCGTATTTATGTAAACTGTGATAAAGTACCATCCAAAGGTCTGGGGTAAATGCAATTTAAAAAGAGAAAGAAATTAATACTTTTATTCAGCAAAGAGGCATTAAATTGATCAAAAGTGACAGTAAAGACATTTATAATGTTACAAAAGATTCTATTTCAAATAAATGCTGTTCTTCTGAACTTTCTATTCATCTGTGAATCCTGAAAAATAAAATGTATCACGGTTTCCACAAAAATATTGTGCAGCACAACTGTTTTCATCATTGATAATAATCAGAAATGTTTCTTGAGCAGCAAATCAGCATATTATTATGATTTCTGAAGATCATGTGACACTGAAGACTGCAGTAATGATGCTGAAAATACAGCTGCGCATCACAGAAATAAATTACATTTTAACACATATTCACATAGAAAACAGCTATTTTAAATTGCAATAATATTTCATAATATTACTGTTTTTTTTACTGCCTTTTTACAAATAAATGCAGCCTTGGTGACCAGAAGAGACTTCTTTTAATAACAATTAAAAATCTTAAATATTCCAAAGTTTTGGCCACCTGGGGTCTGTACCATGATGGAAGATGAACACATTCAGAGTTACAGGAGTAGTTTCGAGTCGACAAAACCAAACCACTCCAATCCGGATTTGTTGGTACCATGATGCTGATCATCAGCTTTCTTTGTCAGCTCAGGCTTTGATCCTGAGTTTGTGGAGCGCGTGCACGTGAATGTGTGACATCACTGACGAACAGCCAATCACGAGCCTTGGTTAAAGGTTTTGCTAGAGATTGAAGAATATGATGAATTTAAATGCATTTACAATGAAAAAAGTACTTGTTCATGAAAGAGGACAAATAAAAGAAATGATCTTGCTTTATACAGCAAAATATACAGCGATAGAGACTCGAACATGTAAGGTCACGTAGTCATTTTTAAAGCGTTATCTATTGATTCTACAGATTATTTATATTACATACGATCTGTATATTAGATTAGATTAGATTCAACTTTATTGTCACTGTGCAGAGTACAAGTGCAGAGCCAATGAAATGCAGTTAGCATCAAACCAGTGCAAATAACAAAGTATATAAATAAGTATAAAATATGTGTATATACATTAAAGGGGTCATATGATGCTTTTTTAAAGATCATTATTTGGTGTATTTGGTGAAACAGAATATGTTGACATGCTTTAATATTCAAAAAACATTATTTTTCAAATGCTGTACATTATTGTAGGTCCTCTATGCCCCGCCTCTCTCAAAAAGTCCCTCCTTCTGACAAGCACAGTCTGCTCTGATTGGCCAACTGACCCAGTGCATTGTGATTGGCCGAACACCACAAGCACGAGTCGGAAACGCACCTTTCCATAATCACCAGCTTTAGCTTTCAAAATAAATGTAAAGACAGTTAATAATGTCCTTAGTTTTACCATCAGTTCAAGCCTGAGAGAGGAACAGAGTCGCGTGACAGACACAGTGATGATCCTGTGTTTGCACACAAGCAGCGGTTGTGATGTGACTGTGTCTCTCTCTCTCTCACACACACACACACACACACACACACACACACACACACACACACACACACACACAACAGGCTGTGATGTGACTCTCTCTCTCTCTCTCTCTCTCTCTCTCTCTCACACACACACACACACACACACACACACACACGCAAAACTCCTCATTTGAACAGTCAATAACAAATACTTCAACTAAAAACAAAACATACAGTCACTGATTCAGAAGCGCCAGATTGTCAGAGCAAAGTCAGAATTACCTCCTCTCTCTCCTGGGTTCACGAAACTGTCGTCCATAAAATGTGTTGCTGTTCTGTTGTAAGTAATCTTAATGATTCCTAAATGCATCTACTTTCAGAAGCCAAATAAAGTGCTTTTGCTTTCTCCTAGAAACACACAGCGTCTCCCTGACACGGCTGCATCAACACTACTGCAGTTACTGAAACCACGCCTTCTTTCCTCGCTTGGGCTGCATTATGCAAATATTTCCACATTGTGACGTAGACATGTGGGGCGTGTTTGAATGAGCTGTTTTAGGAGGGTGTGGCAGAGTCTTAAAGGTGCTGTATGTAGGATTTTGACTCTACTAAAGCATAAAAATACCATAATATGTTTGCAGATCTTTAAGAAACATGCTAAGTTAACATACTTGTTTATCTGAAAATCAATGCTACAGTCAGTTATTGAAAATGTGCGTTCCGGCCCGGAATGTTTGTGTTTGTTATGGTTTGTGAAACCCGCCCACTGCTAGTTTACCCAATTGTATTTCAGCACGCTGGGTTGCCAGTTGGCAGAAAACACAGCGTATTTCATGTCATTCATCGTCATGTGCGCTAGTTCCTGTTGGTGTCCTTAATCTGGCAACCTGTGTGTGCTCAAGTCTGAGGAGGAGGGGCTGGTGAAAATAACCCTCTCCAATATTTTGAATTTGGACTGCAATGCCTAGTTCAACCGCTAGGTGTCAATCCTACATACAGCACCTTTAACTTTGATAAAGAATATCTCTTTAGTTTTGAGACTTTAGTCTTTGCAACTTCAGGGATCTTATCTATGCACAAACAACTTGTGACACTTCAAAGAGAAAGCAAACTTGAAATCACATCATATGACCCCTTTAAGCTTTATGACATATAGTGCAAGTTATGAGGTAGAAGGGCAGAGTCTAGAGACTAGCTCAGTGCAAATGACTGTACATACAACATAGGGTGCAAGGAAGTATAACAGAATGTGCATAATACAGTGAGTATAAACAGAAGGTGCATTATACAGTGAGGTATGTAAATAGCATATGTTTATATATGGCCAATGACCTTAACGGCATCCGGAGGTAGAAATGTGCAAGGGAATGTGCAAAATATCAGAGAAATCGTAATCGACACCAAGGAACTCGCCACACGCTCCACTTCAGCCCCATCAATGTAGATGGGAGTGTGTGTGTGGTCCTTCTTAGTCCGCCGGTGGTCTACAATCAGCTCTTTGGTCTTCTGGGTGTTGAGTGCAAGGTTGTTGTTGGCACACCACGTTGCTAGATGCTGAACCTCGTCCCTGTAGGCCGTCTCATCATTGCCGCTGATCAGGCCTACCACCGTGGTGTCATCTGCAAACTTGATTATGGAGTTAGAGCCATGCACAGGTATGCAGTCGCGGGTGAGAAGGGAGTAGAGGATTGGGCTCAGCACACAGCCCTGTGGTACCCCAGTGTTTAGAGTGAGGACGGAGGAGGTGTGGTTACTGATCCTAACAGACTGTGGTCTGTTGGTGAGAAAGTCCAGGGTCCAGTTACAGAAGGAGAGGCTGATGCCAAGATCAATGAGCTTGGAGATAAGCTTGGATGGGATCACTGTATTGAAGGTGAAACTGAAATCAATGAATAGCATCCATGAATAGGACATATGTGTTGGTTCTGTCCAGGTGCGTCAGGGCAGAGTGGAGAGCTCTTCCTTAGATATTCTTCAAATATATTAACATTAATTTAAAATAAATTATTTATAATAACTGTTAAACTAAAATGTATTGTGTGTAATGCATTAATAATAATATAAATCATATAATTATATAAATCATATCAAATAACTCTATTTTTGGTTTTGGCCAGGCAATATAGTGACCTTTAATTTGGAGCAAGAGAAACTGGGGGAGAGACTTTTTTACATTTAGTCATTTAGCAGATGCTTTTATCCAAAGCGACTTACAATTGGGGAATACATAAAGCGATTCATCTTGAAGAGGCAATCAGACAGAGCAAGTGCTCGTAACACCAAGTCTCAGTCATTGTTCGAATAAGCTAGCAAGGGAAGGAGAGAAAGATAAAGGGAAAGTTTTTTTTTTTTTTTTAGAACAAGTAGTGCCGAAAGAGACGAGTTTTCAGTTGTTGCTTGAAGATTGACAGGGATCCAGCATTCCGGATGGGGGGGGGAGATTATTCCACCATCCAGGAATGGTGAATGAGAATGTTCTGGAGAGTGATTTTGAGCCTCTCTGTGATGGTACCACAAGGCGTCGCTCACTAGCAGATCTCAGACTTCTGGAGGGGATGTAGATTCGTAATAGTGAGTGGAAGTAGGAGGGTGCAAAGTGTTTGTGTCACTTTGCTCACATCTGATTATTTTGAGATTTCTAACTCAGAACATGAGCTGCCCCGGAGCAGGTTAGCTGTGCAGTGTAAGTTACTATGGCAATGAACGCAGCTAAAAGCCAAGCCACTTTCATGGTACCTAAACTGCAAACTAAACTGAAACTTACCTGGCTAGCCAGCTAAACCGGCTTCATGGTACAGACCCCAGTTCACCAGCGCTTAAATGCAACAGGTTCGTATGTTATTCAGAGATGCTGTTTAGCAGAATCTTTGCATTCAGTCTATGGCCCCCGTATGTTGAACTATAGCGCCATCTACTGTGCGTTTCTTGAAAGACAAAGACAACATTTATGTGATTTTACATGCTTTATTTGTGCCATCAAACATATGATCACAGCATCATGCGTGATGACTATTATTTTTAGATTGGCAAATGCATATTGATTCTAACTTGCTGTATAGATCATATTAATCTAACTGACCAACAACTCTATATAATCAGAGGAAGAAATGATGTTATATAAATTTAGTATGTTATTTATGAAATACATGATATTTTCCTGCTTTCATTTAATTTAAATGGCAATATATAATATATAGACTCGTCATCATTCCTCGCCTGCTAGCCATAGAAATAGAAAAAGATGGTGGAATAGATGTTGTTATGAAACAGGGATGGGAGGGGTTAATGGCCCAGAGGTATAATAATTCCCATGATTATTAACCTTTTTATATATATATATATTAGACATGGTGGGGTGATAAGGAAATAAAAAGTAAAATAAAATGTAATTAAATAAATAAAGTAAAAATAAATGTAAATAAAAGAAAATGGAAAATAATTTAGAAACAATAATGTTAAATAAGAACACTCTTAAATGTCTAAATAAAGCATAACAGTAATTAAAGTTTCTCGAATGCTAAATTCGGACTAGCATACGACATCTAATATTTCTGCAATATCTTTTACATGGCAGAAACAGTAATTGCGGCATGTTTGTAAGTGATTCTGTTATTATTCAGGCGTAAAAAATTATCCAACGCGCAGACAGCGTAGTCACGTGTTACATTTCTCAGCGTTGATCGGAATGAGCCAATCACAGCCCTGTGCGATTAACTCGATTCTTATTGCGATTGCTAGAGTAGATTTCAATTTGTATGTCAGGTATGGATTATTTTAAATAATTATACTTTCTACCACATGAATATCACCAACAAAACAAAAACCCTCGTGAGATTTGAACGGCTTTGAGCGCAACCCGCCATAAAACCAAAAGAAGAAGAAGAACGGCTTTGTGGGACAACGAGCGCCACCTGCAGGAACCTCACGACGCGGCGTCTCATAGGAAACCGTTATTATTATTAGCCGACAGCATTCGCAGCTCAATGGTGCGCTCTCCGTGTGTTTATTAAATCATCTGGCGTTTCTAAGTAGCTCAGTGATGGAGGTGAACAGGGATGAAGCGGAGCGATGCATCGAGATCGCGGTCGGAGCGCTGGAGAACGCGCGGCTGGAGAAAGCGCGCAGGTTCCTGGAGAAAGCGCAGCGGCTTTTCCCGACGCGCAGAGCCCAGGGTGAGCGCTCTGAACCCGGGCTAATCCAGGCCTGATCGCTCGGTTAGCCTCCTACAGCACTCCACACACAGGAGCCGCGATACCGGATCGTATTTGTTGCTCAGTGTATTCATATGTTCATGGAAAACGCGCGGCTCTGTGTTGTATCTGTGCGCGAGATATATGCTAATACAAATCTCTATAGATATCGCGCTGCTCAAACCTGCTGTTCTGTTATAAACACAGAGATGTGATTGTTTATTGTAGTGTGTGAGTGTTTCTGTATCGTTATAGAGCTGCTACTGTGATGATGTAACTATTGCATACAGGTCGGATTGAAGATGTCATGTTAATCTGGCCGTGTCTCAAATCCCAGTGAGCTGCCTCATTAGACAGCATATTAGGGCATGACGTTCACGTGCTGAAACGATGATGTTCCAGAATGTTGTTTATGTCAGCATCTCACCCTCTCAGAAGTGCTGGATGAGCATATGATGACTATAGTTGAATTTATTAGGTTATGGGACACAGCTGATATCTTAAAATCCAATGATGCTGGAGTAATTCACCAAAAAAAAGATAATATGCTGAAAATGTGCTCACCCACATGCCATCCGAGATTAGGATGAGTTTGTTTCTTCATCAGATTTGGAGGAATGTCTCAGCAATGGATGCTCTGCAGTGAATGGGTGCCGTCAGAATGAGAGTCCAAACAGCTGATAAAAACATCACAATAATCCACACCACTCCAGTCCATCAGTTAACATCTGGAGAAGACAAAAGCTGAAACAAATCCAGCATTAAGACGTTTTTAACTCAAATACCAGTCCATAATAACACTTCCTTAAGTGAAAAAAATACATCAAAATCCAGTCACATATTTGTTTAGAGCTGTTTTGTCTTGTAAACGCTGCTTGATCTGTGCAGATTTCTCTCCTGATTCAGACCAGAACACTTTTTCACGAGGAAGAGTTATTATGGATTATGGACTCTATGGTATTTGAGTTAAAAACGTCTTAATGCTGGATTAGTTTCATTTTTTGTCTTCTCTAGATGTTAACTGATGGACTGGAGTGGTGTGGATTATTGTGATGTTTTTATCAGCTGTTTGGACTCTCATTCTGACGGCACCCATTCACTGCAGAGCATCCATTGCTGAGACACTGATGCAGAGACACATTTCTCCAAATCTAACATCTCGGATGGCCTTATGATGAGTAGTAAACATTAAGCAAATTAAAATTTTGTGTGAACTATTCATTTAAGTAGGCTGCTCATTTGTATGACACCGTAAAAAGGCTGCATGTTTCCAGAAGTAATGGGAGCTGTGCTGCTGTCTCGAGTCTCAGGTCAGTTGTGTTGATTGCCTGTGTTTTACTCATGACTCCTGGTTGTTTATCAGAGCTGCTGGCGTCTCTGGAGCAGAACGGCGAGGCGTCGTCTCAGAGCAGCGCTGCAGGAGCCGCTGATGGCACAGAAGCTCGTCAGCGCAGGTCTGGGGTCAGCAGTAACGGCACCGCACCTGTCGACTCCAGTAAACCCTACACACCTGAGCAGGCCGAGGCCGTCAGGAGGTGCGTACAGTGTCTCACAGATTCTGTTTGATGGCAAAAAGACTCCTGCAGTTCCCTAAACAACCTCCTGCCAGACCGTTCTTAAAGGAGTCATAACCTATATTTGTAGTCTTATTTTAACCCATTTTTTTCTTTTTTTAGTCCATTTATAAAGCTAGTCAAGGTTCCTTGAACCAAAAGCAGGAATTTTGTTTTTCATGATAATTTAAAAATGTACCTAAATATTTATACATCAACGGATGTATTTTATTTATTTTTTTTCTCTTTTTTTAAATCTATTATTTATATAATGCTATTATAGTATTTACAAACATTTTGAATTGGCTTTTATATTTATATTTTCTTTTTTTTTTTAGTTAAGTTTAGTAAGTTTGTAATGTACTTATTTTTATATTTTTTTTTTAAAGGGATAGTTCACTTTGAAATTAAAATGTGGTATCTATCAGCTTACCCCAAGGGCATCCAAGATGTAGGTGTCTTTTTTTCTTCAGTAGATCCAATTTTGATGTTTTTAGGTCAAACCGTTCTAGTCTGTCAGTCATATAATGGCAGGTATAGGTCACTGTCTCTATAAGAGGGAAAAAGAACATGCACAGAGAAATCCAAATTAAACAATTCCCCATCGTAACTACACATTGATGGCCTAAGACACGAAACGAGCGGTTTGTGTGAGAAAACGAACAGTATTTATATCGTTTTTTACCTCTTGTACACAACCATGTCCAAGTGATCTGAGTGCCACACACATCCGTGTGTGTGCGCGCGCTCTGGCTCACGCTGCAACGCTTGACAGAGGGCGTGTCTGAAGAGTGGTGCTGCCGCAACTTTTCAAGCGCCAACGGAGGCGTCAGCCAATCAGATCGCCTCATGCAAATACCCAATCCCAGAGCGCGCGCACTTAATACTGTTCGTTTTCTCACACAAACCGCTCGTTTCGTGTCTTACATTTTAATTTCAAAGTGAACTATCCCTTTAATATTTCTATTTAGTTTTAGTTTTATTTCAGAATAAGTTTTAGTAAATGTTAAATGTGTTTATTTATTTATATTGAGCTTTATGTATTTCTTTTCAAATTTAGTTTGAGTAATTTTAGTACTCCAACATAAATATATAACTTAAGTTATTTTAGTATTATTTATGTGCTGTTATAGTGTTCATTAGGTTTTATTCTTATATTTTCAGATAAATTTTAGTTTAGTAATTTTGTAATGTGCTTTTGTCATCGTTTTATGTTTCGATTTGCCCCCCCCTTTTAGTTAATTTAGTCATAATTATATTTATTTCATAAAATCCAAATTAGTGTTATTTTTAGTATTTCTATACTATTATAGAGTTTTAATTTTACTTTACATTTTAGTAATTTTACACTGTGGTTTTTTCTTTTTATTTTTGCTTTTTAAATATTTATATTTATTATTGTATTACTTAAAAAAAAAATTAAGTTGAATTTTTTTATCTAATACGTTTATTTTATTTCAGTTAACGAAAACCATTTTTATTTTAATAGTCTGATCCAGATACAGTCCTTTAAGAAGTTTGTTGTGTTTCTGGTCTGCAGAATAAAGCAGTGCAAGAACTACTATGAGATTCTCAGCGTGCAGAAAGATGCTTCTGAAGAAGACCTGAAGAAAGCCTACAGAAAACTGGCATTAAAGTTCCACCCTGATAAGAATCACGCTCCGGGAGCCACGGAGGCGTTTAAAGGTAAAGACGTCATACGCTTGCTTTGGTTGCAGTGCAGTCTATCTGCAGTAACAGTGTGTGTTCTTCATTAACATCTGGAACATGAACAGTGAATGATTTATTTTATTTAAGAGGACAACACACATTAATCAACATTTCTGTAAATGTGCCAATGTTTAGCCAGTCGGCTAATTTTCAACAGCAGTCCTTTCAAAACCCTTTAAAATGATCAAGAACACTAAACAAAACATCATGACAACAGTACTAACACTATGACAACAATCAACGTTTTCACACAATCAGCCATACAAGCACATAAAGCGACAACACACAACCTTCAGTAGGTATATGTAAGCATGCTGAAAAACATCAATCATACATGAAGCATACCAGACAATTAATAAAATAATCCAAAACATACATTTAGCCACCTGACAGCGAGCAAAGGTCATGGAACAAGTTAACAGCGGATTAAATAATACCAACAATAATAGTAAAATGAGCAGTAAGATTTATAAATGAAAAATGATCACGTCTGTTTATTTAACAGCCAGGCTTTAAGACTTTGTCTAAAGGAATGATCTATAAATGTACTAAAGAAGGAGACGGTGTCCTGTATTTGTTGTGTAACTGTGTTTGTGCTGCAGCTATAGGAAACGCTTATGCAGTTCTGTCTAATGTGGAGAAGAGACGGCAGTACGATCAGATCGGAGAGGAGCGCAGCGGCTCGGGACGATCCAGCCAGACCAACGACACACAGTTCGAGGCTGATATTTCACCTGAGGATCTCTTCAACATGTTCTTCGGAGGAGGCTTCCCTACTAGTGAGTCTGAGCGTGTGCTTGTGAGGCTGAAGGGCATCTTGGGTGATGAAAGCAGAAGCAGACACGGTCCAAAGTTAACTGTGAACGCTGTATTGAGAACATTTACTGGATTTAAAACGGTATTTTCATTCAAAAGTTCAGCCTAAAATCAAAATATAAATAAAAAAATTATATTTTGCAGAAATAACTATTTTTATTTTATTTATGTTTTTGGTAACACTTTACAATAAGGTTCATTAGTTCACATTAGTTAACGAACTAAGAATGAACAATACTTCTACAGCATTTATTAATCTTAGTTAATGTTCAGTTCAGCATTTACTAATGCATTATTAAAATCACAAGTTGTTTGTTAACATTAGTTAATGCACTGTGAACTAACAATGAACGACTATTTTTATTAACTAACATTAACAAAGATTAATAAATGTAGTGTTCATGTTAATTAATACATTAATGTTAACAAATGACACCTTATTGTAAAGTGTTACCTTTTTTTATGCATTTTTTTGCATCTTTTTTCATAAAAAAGATTTCGTTATAGGGATGCTTGTTTCCACCAAGGAATAAAAAGGTAATTTTTATTTTTGTTGTTGTTGCAATTCTGTGTTTATGTTTCGTAATAATTTAATATAACAATTTCTTGTAATTCAGTTGTATACATTGTATAATTTATTCAGAGATCGGCATGAAAATAGCCTTGATGCTGGCATGGCATTAAAAAGTGAATAAATAAATAAATAATCTTGTAATTCTGAGAATTGCACGATATAGACTCAGAATTACAAGTTTTGAGAGATAAACTTGCAATTGTGAGGAAAAAAGTCAGAAAAGTTACCTTGTTTTTATTGTGTGGTGGTGACAAGCTTCCATACATTACTGCAATACACTTGAATACAGTGTTTGTTTTTCTGTGAAACAACATTTATTATCATTTTCTCTGAGCAAATATATTATTACATATTTTTATCCTTAATTTTGGGGTGAAATATAACCTGGACACATACTTGAAGTTATTGGCAAACTATTAACTAAATGAAATAAGCATGATTGAGTCATAGAAGGCTGTTTTTGTGGTTGTTGTGGAGAATTGATTTGGAGTATCTGTTGTAGTCATCTGTGTCTCTATCAGTGTATTACTGCACAGATGTCACACACACAATCCCATGAGGCTCGGAATAAAGACATGACTGTGTTTTTTTCAGGTAATGTTCACATGTACAGTAATGGACGGATGCGCTTTAATCAGAATCAGGCCGAGAGAGGAGAACACAGAGGGGTGAGGAACATCTTCAGACCCACGAGATCTGTTCATTTGGGGGAGTTTTAACGTGTGTTTTGGAGTAAATATGAAAACGTCCATTTTAGATTGAGATGTATTTCATGGGGAATATGTTTTTTTTCTCATGTTTTCATCATTTTAATTTCAATAGCCTCTTAGCTTTTGTTGCAGGTCACTTCAGCAGTCCTGGTGGAGTGACAAATCTATTTTATGTTTTCATATTACATAAGAATTAACAAATACTTTTTATTACATACACATTATACACACAATTTATAATATTATTATTATTATTACATGCAAATATAAATATAATACTTGCAATATTAAAATGACTGTTTTTATGTGTTTCGGTAAATAATTTTTAATATTAAAATTGTTAGTTATAAAATTATATTTTTATATATATATAAAAAAGTAAAATTATAATATATAATAAAATAAATTAATTAATAAAATATGTAAAATATATATAATTTAATTTTTTTAAATTATATACAGAATAAAACCATTTTAATTAATTAATGAAACTGTATAAAATATAGCATTTATACAATTCTATGAATTAAATTAATTTACTAAATTCACTTAAAGTAGCAAGTTGCATCAGTTTGACATGCTGTAGCTGTATTCTCTGAATGAACAGCAGAGGACGACAATGAGACGTTTATGAGTAGATCAGACTGTGCTGGAGAATTATGATGACTGATTAATATGATTGTGTGTGTGTTTGTGTGTGTAGGGCGGTCTTGCTCTTCTCATGCAGTTGATGCCCATCCTCATCCTCGTCATCATCTCAGCGCTCAGTCAGATGATGGTGACCAACCCACCCTACAGTCTCAGCTTCAGACCGTGAGTCTCTCTCTCTCTTTATCAGTATCTCTCTCTCTGTCGATCTCTTTTTATCTACTTTCACACTTTAAACAGCACAGTTGCTCTTGCAGTGGTCA
>CM049860.1:31288463-31310963 GCA_027422415.1 Schizothorax lantsangensis | reverse complement strand
AAGAACCGATGCAAAAAATAATCAAATATAAGAAAGAAACAAGTGTATTACCAATTTTTTTCATTTTACAGCTAAACACAAGCATTCAAGTAAGAAACACAAATAGTAAAATGTAAAGATCACTTAAGTGTGTTCATTAAAAATACATTGATTATTAAAACTACAAAAGCAGTTCAATCAAGCAGCGAGTGATTCCTCTTTTCTTTTATTGTTTGATTAACATTAATAAGACAGATGGCCTGTATATATTAAGACAGCGTAATGCACGGATCTAATATAATGTTACACATCTGATGTTTTTCCTCAAACGTTCACTTAAGACATAACAGATTATGTTTGTGAATACTTAAATATATTTAGCCTGCTGTAAATCTGTGTATATGTGTTCATACTCATTTGGCAGCACGGCTCACGTTGTGTGTGTGTGTCTGTGTGTGTGTTTGTGTGTGTGTGTGTGTGTGTGTGTGTGTGTGTGTCTGTGTGTCTGTGTGTGTCTGTGTGTGTGTCTGTGTGTGTGTGTCTGTGTCTGTGTGTCTGTGTGTCTGTGTGTCTGTGTGTCTGTGTCTGTGTGTCTGTGTCTGTGTGTCTGTGTCTGTGTCTGTGTCTGTGTCTGTGTGTGTCTGTGTCTGTGTCTGTGTGTCTGTGTCTGTGTGTGTGTCTGTGTGTGTGTGTCTGTGTCTGTGTGTGTTTCAGAGGAGGGTCTGCTGTACCGCGCGCGGTATTTCGGGGACAGTGATCTGTACCAGCGGGCTCAGCGGATGGGAACCCCGAGCTGCTCTCGGCTGTCTGAGGTTCAGGCGTCTTTACACGGATAGATGAAGCGTCACTGCACTACCTGGTGAGCGCCGCATCTGATCTGAGTCCTGCTTCACTCACATTCACACATCTGGAAGAGGCTTTGATCCATTCCATAATGCATTCCCTGGGAATCAAACCTAGAACACTCTCATGCGGTGGATAATCAGTGAAGATTTCTCAGTTTCTGGACGTTCAGATAGTTTGTGGTGTCTCAGTGTAATGTTCAGAGTCAAGCTGGTAGTTTGACGTCCTGTACAGTAAAAAGCACTTTTAGATCATTATAAAAAATGTTTTTGTTTAATTGAGCCGCCTGACACAACAACACTGTTTGTTTTTTCATTTTTGTTTCTCAGCCAATGCCAAACTCTGTGTGAAAACTGTTTATAAAAGTAGGAACAATAAGTAAAAAATCCTGTTTATATTCTTCATCAAGAAAGTGATTGATTTTTGACTTCCATCAACAATAAACATATTAAATAAATATGAATAACTGTAAAAACAATAAATGTTTATTAAGGTTTAGTAATAAACTGAAGAAGAAAGTCACCTGAAAAAAAAAAGGAAATCTTTTTTGGAATAAAAAAAAATATATATATATATGTGTGTATATGAATGTGTGTGTGTGTGTGTGTATATAGTGCATTCAGAAAGTATTCAGACCCCTTTCCTTTTTTAATTTTATTATGTTGCAGCCTCATACTACAGTTATTATTATTTTTTCTCATTAATACACTCTGTACCTCATAATGACAAAGTGAAAACAGAATTTTAGAAATGTCTGTCTTAATGTTATATACATAATATAATTTTTATATTTGTTATATCTAATCTTTATATATATTTTTATATAGAATATATGCTATGTTACTAATTATGCATATATATATATATATATATATATATATAGTACTGGTTGGTTTGGTTCAGTGCTTTGTGAGTTCTCTATGGAGGGAATGAATGGGAACAATTCTTCCCAAACCACTGCTTGGAAAAGTGGGTCAGTGTTTGTGCTGCAGAAATTACACACTTCAGTTTTGAGCAAAAGTATCGTTTTTGAACGTCTGCTTGGTGTTTTGTGCATTGTGGAATTTTCATCACAAATAATTCATTAAACAATTGGTTATTCATTTCAATATTTGTTTTCTGCACAGGTTCCAAAAACAATCTCTCCAGTCTGGAATATGGAAGAACGCCATACGGATTGTAAATACATTTGTTCGAAAAACAGGGCTGAGCATTGCAGCAACTACTGAACTTGACTAGAAACACTTACTGAGGGCTGAAGGTGTGTGTGTGCGTGCATGCATGCTAAGGACCATGTACGTGAACAAATGTGTTTGTGTGTGTGTGCGTGTACATGCATACTAAGGATCGTGTGTGTGTGTGTGTGTGTGTGAGAAATCGGAGCTGGTGTTTTGGACTCCTGTGGATGAAGGACGTTTCCTTGCTGTCTGAATGTTCTGGCCTGGATTAAAGTTCATGGTGTTGTTTCTCTAAATTCAGCCTCATTTTCAGCTCTGGCAGGAATCAACAATCTGGTTCTGCATTATGAAACAGACTGGAGATCCGACGACAATATCTGCATATATTTATTTGAGTTTGTTTAGATCAAGATCATGTCTTTTTAATGATTTATATTTGTATGTTTGAGATTTATCTATGCAGGGATACTACTGATTAATTATTGCGTATGCGTCTGACTTTAACTGTCCTGCGTGTTAGGAGTAACTACGGCTGCTGTACACATGTGATATTTATTGAAAGATTGAATAGGAATATTTATTTCATATGAAGTTTTATTTTCTACATGACTTTAGTGGAACTATTTCATCGCTGACAGAGACTACACTGCAATTATTTCACTCTGAATACAAATAAAGATTGTACGTGCCACTGTCCGCCGAGTGGGTGTGTGAGTTTGAAGAGTGTTTTAGACGCAGGATGTCAGCTGATGCCACACTGAGCTGAATCATGTGTTTCTGCACGTTCAGAGTCACCCATCTGAAAAAAAGAAAACCAGTGTGTGGAATGTTGATGAAAACAGCTGAGAGAAAGACATGCTCTTCACTTAAAGGAATAGTTGACCCAAATATGGACTAAAAATGAACTCTAATGACTATAATAGTCTAAAAATGAACTATTATGAACACCCTCAGGCCGTCTGAGATTAGGATGAGTTTGTTTCTTCATCAGATTTGGAGAAATGTCTCCGCAATGGATGCTCTGCAGTGAATGGGTGCCGTCAGAATGAGAGTCCAAACAGCTGATAAAAACATCACAATAATCCACACCACTCCAGTCCATCAGTTAACATCTGGAGAAGACAAAAGCTGAAACAAATCCATCATGAAGACCTTTTTAACTAAAAGGTTAAGCTGTTACCAGCTGTTTGGACTCTCATTCTGACGGCACCCATTCACTGCAGAGCATCCATTGCCGAGACAGCGATGGAATCAAAATGCATTATAATATTTGTAGATTCCTTGTTGCATCTGAAGTTGGTTGATGGTCATGTGTTTTAATGCATTATACTGTCTGAAGGTGTAACAATTAATAGATGTATAATAACTGGTTACAGTTATTCATGAGATCATACTGTGCATTACCAAGCATAATTAATGCATTAACTTTATAATACAATATGCCGTAAAACAGCATATTTCTTTAAAATAGAATTTGGATAGCACATAAATATATTGATCAAAACTAAAGTACTTTGTCAGTGAATCAAATCACATGAATTAAGTCATTGATCACTGAAGTATGTTTATAAAGACTTCTAAAAAATATTAATATAATATAAATATTTTTGATATAATATAATCTACTTATTAAAAAAAATATGACATGAATTGTGGCGTCTCTGCATGGAGCTGCAATTAAAATACTAAAGTAAATACAAGAATAAAATGTATCCTCTTCCTGATTCACAGAGAATGCATAAATTGATAATGCATGTTTCGCCATTAATGCAATTCAAGTTGCTTTAGATAAAAACATCTGTTGAATGTCTAAAATCTAATGTAAATATACAATTGCTGTCATTGGCCTAATGCATCAAAAAACACACTGATTGTTTCTTTAAAAAGATTATTTATTTTCTGCATTTCATTGAAGTACAAAAAAACAGAACACATTGCATTTGAATATCAAATAAATAAGATGCATGGAATATGCAAATGATTGTTTATAAAATAAAAAATTAAAAGCACCTCTTCCATTTGATCTAAGGGAACAATAACTGCATCCACACATCTTTGAACAATCCGGCACTTGGATAACAGAAAAACATGAAGTTTGTTACATGGAAAATAGCTGCCACATTTGGTTTCCATAAACCTGAGGTAAACATTTCAACAGCAGCCCGAAAACTCCTGCTTCACTAGAACGTCAGCAAAAGTGCAACAAACTGACCGAACTGTATTACAAAGTCTTTTTTATATACTCTACATCTGCATTACAAATGCCCTGCAAGTTGGTCATTTACTGCTTTAAACAGTTATACAACAATCAGGCCTCTCGTGAGACCAAAGAGCTTCATTTTAAACCTAGTAAAAGTTCATGACATGTACAATAAGTCAGTCAGGCTCAACATTCTTCAATCAAAAGCTCTTCAGAGCAGTACAGTTTTCTTTTAATAACTCTAAATCCAGTGCTCAGTTTAAGTGCACGTCTAACAACCGGAGACGAAGGCGATCTGCCAGCGAAAAGCCCCTGGATTTTTGGCCAGAAGCCCTGGGAGTCGAGCCTCAGTACGAGAGTGAGCTGGAAGGTGGGCACTAGATATGGGTCGACTGAGATTTCTGCCACGGCTTCACAGCTGCCATCCTGCTCCACGCAAAGGTCAACGAGGGCACCGCGAAGGCCACAGGGCTCGCTGACCGACAGATGCACCAGCTCCTGGCCGATGTGCTCCAGGAGTTTCTCGGGAATCAGCAGCTTGGAACAGTGCAAGACGCCGTCTTTGGCGTCGGTCAGGTTAAGTGCTATGAGCTGCACCACTTCTTTACACAATGCCTCTTCGGTCGGGTCAAAAAACAAGTCGGATTCGGACAGATCGGCTAGGGATATGGAACCTGCGGGAGATGAATGCAAACATGCATTAGACTCAAGAACTTAAAACACACGTTGGAAAACGTATGCATGGAAACTTGTGCAAGAAGTGCGTGTTTACCTGCATCTGATGCATCGTCTATGCTGCTGTGATTGTCTGAATCAGAGTCCAGGCTTTGGCTGCTGTGCAGTTTCTGCATCAGTTTGCTCCAGGACAAGCGTTTGGATGGAGCATCAGATGTTGGTGTGGATGGGAGACTCGAGTCTTCAGATGAAAGGCTGGACATCAGCTCCTCGTGCATTGTTGTGTTTTAGAATGACTGTAAGAGAGAAGATTTGGTTTTATTATTCATGCACGAGACAAAATCTCGCATTGCAAAAAATAAAAAGAAATTGTATTTTTGGCTTTTCCAGTAACAAATATGTAAAAATTCTTAAATCAAGATGCATTTACAAGCAAAATGACTACAGATATAAAGTCTTGCATTCTGAAAAATGTATTAAGTTTATGCTTTTGTATTGGAAAATTACTTTATGCATAAAACAAGACTCGAAAATTATTTTCCTTTTGAATTAAGTTTATTTTTCTGGCCCCATTTACAGGTTTCTGTTGTTTTAATGAGCATAAACTCACTAAATATTGAGATATTTTTCTGAAAATATGTAAAGTCATTTTGCTTCTCATCTAAAAATGCTTGCATAATTGTTCTGGAAAAACAAGACAACACTAAGCAAGAAAATAAACAAGTCAGACAAAGAACAAAGTATTCTGTCATTTTAACTAAAAAAACAAAAACAAACATGGATCAGCCAGTTATTAGCAGTGCTGATGTTATGAATATTGCAGCAAATAGTGATGATCAGAAACGCAGCATACTTTTGTCTTTTTGTACTCCAAGGTTTGAATGAACAACAATAAAGACAATAAAAACAGCGCTGTTTAAGCACTGAAAATCATCCAATAAGACACTTACCGATATTCAGTACTGTAGATCCTCAGGTGTGATGAATTGTCGCTAGTTTCCCGCAGATGAAATAGTGCGTAACAAAGACCAGAGACCAACAAAGCCGTGTAAGAGCGGAGTAAGTGCTGCAGCTGTTAGTGTCCGCAGTGAGTCCTGCTGCAAACACTGACGCAACCGTTTCTGCGCCTGCTTATATACCCGCTGGCCACGCCCCCGGCGAGTTTCCAGCCAATCGGCGCTTATGTCACGTCTTTCGCGTCCCAAGTTCGCCTGGTAACACGAAGCAGCGCGGATCAATGAGAGCTGAGAAGGAGGTGCATTTCTCACATCACCTTTTGTCTGTAACTCAGGACATGCAGAGGCGAATCTCACGTCTGCGCATGTGTTTGTGGTGTGATTGGACGATTTGCATCCCGAATCGAAACAGAATTGTGAAAATCTGACTCTGCGTTTTCATTGAGTACGTGCTAGAGGAGCCACACAATGACTGATGACTAAATAAACACTGCAGTCAAATGCTTCCTTATCCAATAATTCATGCCTGCTGGATTTAATAGAGGTCTAAAAGATACTTTTGGAAAGCTGACATATGCTTCATTGTACACAACTTTTGCTGTTCTTCTACTATTGTTATCATCATGCAACTTTAATGTCTCATATTTGTACTTTTAAAAATGTATGTGTCACATTGCCAAACTATTTACAATAGTGTGACTAGTTACACTGAAAAACAAAATGCTGCCATCTAAATTAACTGGCTTTATTAAAGACCTAACTGCACTTACTGATACCAACAAAACAACGTTTTATAGGTTAAATAAATTAGAAATAGATAACAATTGCAAGTTAACACTTTTTATAGTTTATAAGACCTAAAATGTAGACTTTTCCTTATATTTTAGTCTAAAATATTGATTTAAAAAGTCTTAATAACACTCTTTAAAACGAAACCAAACTAAAAGCACCAAAAGTTCACATTCAGGGGTCTGATTTTTCACGTTTGTACTTTTGATGGTGGAAAACTTTACTAAATGGTGAATAGTTAATAACTAAACCTGAAAATGGAAACATCTAAAACAACAGATTTTATTCAAATCAAAAAAATAATTTAATATCTCAAAATCGACCTATACCAAGAAAACTGAATTTTATGGGTTAAACATAACAGTAATGCATTTTTTATAGTGTAAAAGACATAAATATACACTTTCCTTAGTATTTTGTAATCCAAAATAATAATTTAAAAAGTCTAAGAACACATTAACCCTGTTTTCACATTTTAACCAAACTTAAAGTACTAAAAGTGGTCTGGATTTGTTGGGAGTTTTCACATGAAATCCCTGAAACTAACACACTTTGGTACATTAGAAAGCTCCAACAAACTTAAAAAACTAAACACTAGTCTTCACTGGAAAGAGTTGATAATAAAGCAAGATGTACTTTGATTAAGACTTTGTCTTTGAGCTAAAGCGGCTGGATTTGTCCATGCAGTAAAGTGTGAATCGCTGCAGTCGGGGGAGGTTCATGAAGGGTTAATAGTTTCCTAGTTTAGAACGAAGGCCTGTTGCTGGTCAGCAGAGACCGTCCCACACGGACAGGCACATTCCTAGCCAAGGGTGTGTTTCCCCTCAAATCCTGCTGCAGCTTTTGCATATAATGCATTTGAATCAGTTCAGCCGCATTAATACACAAACATGAATGGACCTCAGAATGTTTGTCAGAAGAGTTTTTCTGCGTTAAATCAGGGGTAGACTATAGCAGACGTTTATGTGGTGCTTTTAGAAAGGCCAGCTGTTTCTTCACACCTCAGCAGAACTGGGCTTGAGGACAACTGAAGATCTGACCTCTGCCAAATGTGCCTTAAAGACGCTTAGTGAATGAAGAACTCCTGAGGAAGGATGCAATTTTAGCATGTATTTTCACAGCAGATTTTCTGAGCATTAAATTACAGTCACCCAGTAAATACATGATTTATACATGATTTATTTACCTTTATTTCTTATTTACATCAACTCACATACTGACTTTACATCTCGCTATACTGACTTTACATCTCGTGATTCTGACTTTACGATTCTGACTTTACGTTTCGTGATTCTGACTTTACGTCTCGCGATTCTGACTTTACATCTCGTGATTCTGACTTTACGTCTCGCAATTCTGACTTTACGTCTCGTGATTCTGACTTTACGTCTCGCAATTCTGACTTTACGTCTCGTGATTCTGACTTTACATCTCGTGATTCTGACTTTACGTTTCGTGATTCTGACTTTACGTTTCGTGATTCTGACTTTACGTCTCGTGATTCTGACTTTACGTTTCGTGATTCTGACTTTACGTCTCGCAATTCTGACTTTACGTTTCGTGATTCTGACTTTACGTCTCGTGATTCTGACTTTACGTTTCGTGATTCTGACTTTACGTCTCGCAATTCTGACTTTACGTTTCGTGATTCTGACTTTACGTTTCGTGATTCTGACTTTATGTCTCGCAATTCTGACTTTACGTTTCGTGATTCTGACTTTACGTCTCATGATTCTGACTTTACGTTTCGTGATTCTGATTTACGTTTCGTGATTCTGACTTTACGTCTCGCAATTCTGACTTTTACGTTTTGTGATTCTGATTTACGTTTCGTGATTCTGACTTTACGTCTCGTGATTCTGACTTTACGTCTCGCAATTCTGACTTTACATCTCGTGATTCTGACTTTACATTTCGTGATTCTGACTTTACGTCTCGATTCTGACTTTACGTCTCGTGATTCTGACTTTACTCGTGATTCTGACTTTACGTTTCGTGATTCTGACTTTACGTCTCGTGATTCTGACTTTACAATTCTGACTTTACGTTTCGTGATTCTGACTTTACGTCTCGATTCTGTCTGATTCTTTACGTGATTCTGACTTTACGTGATTCTGATTCTGATTTACGTTTCGTGATTCTGACTTTACGTCTCGATTCTGACTTTACGTGATTCTGACTTTACGTCTCGTGATTCTGACTTTACGTTTCGTGATTCTGACTTTACGTCTCGATTCTGACTTTACGTTTCGTGATTCTGACTTTACGTGATTCTGACTTTACGTTTCGTGATTCTGACTTTACGTTTCGTGATTCTGACTTTACGTCTATTCTGACTTTACTCGTGATTCTGACTTTACGTTTCGTGATTCTGACTTTACGTTCTGATTCTTTACGTTTCGTGATTCTGACTTTACGTCTATTCTGACTTTACGTTTCGTGATTCTGACTTTACGTTATTCTGATTCTGACTTTACGTTTCGTGATTCTGACTTTACGTTTCGTGATTCTGACTTTACGTCGATTCTGACTTTACGTGATTCTGACTTTAATTCTGACTTTACGTTCGTGATTCTGACTTTATTCTGACTTTACGTGATTCTGACTTTACGTCGATTCTGACTTTACGTCTCGATTCTGACTTTACGTGATTCTGACTTTCGTGATTCTGACTTTATTCTGACTTTACGTGATTCTGACTTTACGTTTCGTGATTCTGACTTTACGTCTCGTGATTCTGACTTTATGATTCTGACTTTACGTTTCGTGATTCTGACTTTACGTTTCGTGATTCTGACTTTACGTCTCGATTCTGACGTTCTCTGACTTTACGTTTCGTGATTCTGACTTTACGTCTCGTGATTCTGACTTTACAATTCTGACTTTACGTTTCGTGATTCTGACTTTACGATTCTGACTTTACGTCTCGTGATTCTGACTTTACGTCTCGTGATTCTGACTTTACGATTCTGACTTTACGATTCTGACTTTACGTTTCGTGATTCTGACTTTACGTCTCGTGATTCTGACTTTACGATTCTGACTTTACGTCTCGTGATTCTGACTTTACGATTCGTGATTCTGACTTTACGATTCTGACTTTACGTCTCGTGATTCTGACTTTACGTTTCGTGATTCTGACTTTACGTCTCGTGATTCTGACTTTACGATTCTGACTTTACGTTCGTGATTCTGACTTTACGTGATTCTGACGTGACTTTTCTGACTTTATCGTGATTCTGACTTTACGATTCTGACGTGATTCTGACTTTACGTTTCGTGATTCTGACTTTAATTCTGACTTTACGTTTCGTGATTCTGACTTTACGTCTCGATTCTGTCGTGATTCTGACTTTACGTTTCGATTCTGACTTTACGTTTCGTGATTCTGACTTTACGTCTCGATTCTGACTTTACGATTCTGACTTTACGTTTCGTGATTCTGACTTTACGTTATTCTGACTTTACGTGATTCTGACTTTACGATTCTGACTTTACGTCGTGATTCTGACTTTATTCTGACTTTACGTTCGTGATTCTGACTTTACGTTCGTGATTCTGATTCTGACTTTACGTCTCGTGATTCTGACTTTACGATTCTGACTTTACGTTTCGTGATTCTGACTTTACGTTCGTGATTCTGACTTTTCTGACTTTACGTTCGTGATTCTGACTTTATTCTGACTTTTTCGTGATTCTGACTTTACGATTCTGACTTTACGTTTCGTGATTCTGACTTTACGTTTCGTGATTCTGACTTTACGTTCGTGATTCTGACTTTAATTCTGACTTTACGTTCGTGATTCTGACTTTACGTTTCGTGATTCTGACTTTACGATTCTGACTTTACTGACTTTATCGTGATTCTGACTTTACGTCTGGCTGACTTTTCTGACTTTACGTTTCGTGATTCTGACTTTACGTCTCGCAATTCTGACTTTACGTTTCGTGATTCTGACTTTACGTCTCGATTCTGTCTCTGACTTTACGTTTCGTGATTCTGACTTTACGTTTCGTGATTCTGACTTTACGTCTCGATTCTGACTTTACTCTGACTTTACGTTTCGTGATTCTGACTTTACGTCTCGCAATTCTGACTTTACGTTTCGTGATTCTGACTTTACGTCGATTCTGTCTCTGACTTTACGTTTCGTGATTCTGACTTTACGTTTCGTGATTCTGACTTTACGTCTCGATTCTGACTTTATCTCTGACCTTACGTTTCGTGATTCTGACTTTACGTTTCGTGATTCTGACTTTACGTCTCGTGATTCTGACTTTACGTCTCGTGATTCTGACTTTACGTTTCGTGATTCTGACTTTACGTTTCATGATTCTGACTTTACGTCTCGCAACTCTGACTTTACGTTTCGTGATTCTGACTTTACGTTTCGTGATTCTGACTTTACGTCTCGCAATTCTGAATTTACATCTCGTGAATCTGACTTTACGTTTCGTGATTCTGACTTTACGTTTCGTGATTCTGACTTTACGTTTCGTGATTCTGACTTTACGTCTCGCAATTCTGACTTTACGTCTCGTGAATCTGACTTTACGTTTCGTGATTCTGACTTTACGTTTCGTGATTCTGACTTTACGTCTCGCAATTCTGACTTTTACGTTTCGTGATTCTGACTTTACGTCTCGCAATTCTGACTTTACGTTTCGTGATTCTGACTTTACGTCTCGTGATTCTGACTTTACAATTCTGACTTTACGTCTCGTGATTCTGACTTTACGATTCTGACTTTACGTTTCGTGATTCTGACTTTACGTCTCGCAATTCTGACTTTACGTTTCGTGATTCTGACTTTACGTCTCGTGATTCTGACTTTACGATTCTGACTTTACGTCTCGTGATTCTGACTTTACGTCTCATGATTCTGACTTTACGTTTCGTGATTCTGACTTTACGTTTCGTGATTCTGACTTTACGTCTCGTGATTCTGACTTTACATCTCGGCATTCTGACTTTACGTCTCGTGATTCTGACTTTACATCTCGTGATTCTGACTTTATGTTTCACTATACTGACTTTACGTCTTGTTATTGACTTTACGTCTCGTGATTCTGACTTTACGTCTCGTGATTCTGACTTTATGTCTCGGCATTCTGACTTTACGTCTCACAATTCTGACTTTATGTTTCACTATACTGACTTTACGTCTTGTTATTGACTTTACGTCTCGTGATTCTGACTTTACATCTCATAATTCTGACTTTACATCTCATAATTCTGACTTTACGTCTCACAATTCTGACTTTACATCTCACAATTCTGACTTTACATCTTATAATTCTGACTTTACGTCTCACAATTCTGACTTTACGTCTCATAATTCTGACTTTACGTCTCGTGATTCTGACTTTACATCTTGTGATTCTGACTTTACGTCTCGCAATTCTGACTTTATGTTTCACTATACTGACTTTACGTCTTGTTATTGACTTTACGTCTCGTGATTCTGACTTTACGTCTCGTGATTTTGACTTTACGTCTCACAATTCTGACTTTACGTCTCATAATTCTGACTTTACGTCTCATAATTCTGACTTTACGTCTCAGAATTCTGACTTTACGTCTCACAATTCTGACTTTACGTCTCGTGATTCTGACTTTACATCTTGTGATTCTGACTTTACGTCTCACAATTCTGACTTTATGTTTCACTATACTGACTTTACGTCTTGTTATTGACTTTACGTCTCGTGATTCTGACTTTACATCTCACAATTCTGACTTTATATCATTGTGCAATTCTGACTTTACCTCCATAGTTTTATATATTTCCATGTAGTAGACACACAAATAGTGTCATAAGTAGTGTTTGTTCAATCATTATTGTTCATACACAGTATCATAGAGATGTGGTTACTTTGGGAAAAAGCTTTGGCAAAAATACTCCTCAGTATTTATCTATAACTAGGTTGCGAGTTTAATCCTAAAACATGGTGAACTGGAGGGTGACTAAAATTGCAACACCAGGTTGCTTTGGATCAAAAACATGTTGAGTAAAACTCATTTACAGCCATATAATGATCCTTACGACTTCTACGAAATGCTGCAATAATAGCTGGAAGGTTTCCTGGTTAAAACTAAAAGCTGTTTGTCCATTTGAATGAAAGCCTTTGACCACTTCAACTGTGAATAATAAACCGTATCTTCAGGACAAAGAATTAAGCAACCAAAGCAAATAAAGTTTTGAAAGCTCAAGAAATCTATTACGTGAAGCTCTCTTCGTGAAGTAGCTGGACTTTTATTTTAGTTCATGCACACATTCCTACGCATGTAATGCAACGGAGGTTTGTTGGACGGAAGCCAAACTTCACAGATGTACTTCAGCAGAGGAGGACAAACAGTTCTCTCTGAATGTAGGAGGAACCGCAGAAAAACAAAGACACGTCACACGTGTTCCTCGTATAGGAACAAAACATACCGTCCCACTTCATTTGCATCTCGCACTATTGAGGATCATCTATTTTATGGGCATTAAGCAAATGACCCAAATCTTGCCATGAAATCAACAACAGAACTCAGTCTGTTATTCTACTGAGAAAAGAGCAATGTTTGTGCAATATGCAAATCTCAATATATGCATAAGAAACTGTAAAAATATGTTCAACTCATATTTCACAACAACAACAAAAGCAATATTTTGCATAAAAAAGAAGCCTATTTGAAAAACCATAAGGATTTTCTTCTAAAACCCATTTCACATATATTATTTAAATGTATTTATATTATATTAATACTAATTACTTAATTAATACTAAAGGCAAACTATATATATATATATATATATACACACACACACAATAAATTTAGGAAAAATATTTTATAAGTTCATAGAAGTAAATGTAAATTAAAAAATAAATGTATATATATATATATATACACACACACACACACATACATCACTGCTTTTGTTGTACTGCCTTTAATTTATCATTAACAACAAGGTATTAAAATGAAAATATAACAAGGATCACTAATTGAGAATGATAAGAATGACAAAAATCTAAACAAAAATTTTTTGAGATTTTTTTTTTTTAATGAAAAACTGCATTAAATGTCAAAAGGAATAAAAAAAATTAAAATCAGTTTTCATGATTTTTTTTTAAATTTCTATATACCTTAGTAGTCATAAATTTTAAATTTTTCCAATTTTTTTCTATTCCCATTTCATGCAAAATATAATTTCTTGTTTCTCTCTTTTTGCTGTGAAATACATTTTTCATGAGCTCCACCATGTGTTTCCAGCATTAGGACCCATCGGTAGAGTTAGAAACGCCCTTTTGTTGAATACAGAAGTGGACAATCGACCTTTCAGCTAGAACAGAACAGAATGTTCAGTACTTTCATTCAGAAACATCTCTGCTGCCTGCTTCGATAGAGGCTGATAAACATCTACTGACGTTCAGTGGTTCATCAAGCATCTGCAGGAACTCAAAGCAATGTTTACACAAGGCTCACATTGCATTGCTGTCCCTTTCCCACTCAAGTTTTAACATGAACTTTAACTTTTATTCTTATTATTTCCACATAAAAGCAGTAAGCTCATTTTAGGTGATGTACAGGAGAGCTTTGACTGAGTGATGTGCTTGTTTTTCTGTTTGGAGCTTCAGCTCAAGGACAAAGACTGAGGCTCTTATTTTTTATCTCCACACAGCTGTCTGTCGTTCGGTCGGTTTGTCCTCCCCCTCTCTGTGTTTCTGCAGGACCGTGTGCCACACGACTCTCACGTCTGTCTCTGAAACAAACAGTTATTCACACACATGCTCAGTTGACTAAGTAATAACTAGAGAAAAAGCTAATGAAAACACACACTGACTAAAGTCACTGAAAAACATTTTTGTACTGGTAAAAATGTAAATATGACACTTTTGCTCTTTGCAAATGACTTACACTTTGAATAACAAAATGCATTGACAGGTGCATGGCTTGAACTTTCTGAGAGATTTTAACATGACAGGTGAAAAATCTGGGGAAGAAAAGGTGGTTCAGAAGCAGAGCAAGTTGTTTCATTTTTGTTTACAAAATAAAAAAACAATATAATAAAATAAAAAACAAATAAATAAAATAAAATAACCAAATAAAAAAATACAATACAATAAAAAAAAAATAACCAAAAAAAAAAACAAAACATAAAAATAGGATTTTATGTATTTGAATTGCATGTAATATTTTCATTACACTATTTGGATTAGTTTTAACATTAGTTTATAAACATAATGTGATGCATATTTGTCCGTCATACATAAATGAAGCAGGTCAGATTTCTGTAATAGTACTAATAAACTCAATGTGTTTTAAATACAAAATAACCAGGTATATTTATTTATTATAAATGTTTCAATCTCATGCATTATAACTAACTAAATATTGCTTGTTCCACAGCTAGTCATATTTAAATCATGTTCATACTTTTAACTGAATAAATGCAATTGTTTTTGCAGACAACAGATTTATGCTGATTCTAAGCAATTTTGAATACATGTATTTTGATAAATATATTTAATTTTTTTAATATAAAACATTACATTTACTAGTTTCTTAATTTTAAAACTGTATAATCCAATATGCAATTCAAATACATACATATTTATTGAGCACATTAAGAAAGTAAATAAAATCAATGCAGGTTTTCATGTTAAACTTTATGTAGATTTGAATGCACCTGTGATCATCATTTGAATTAATTCATGCAACATTATGAATTGTGCTTAAAAAGGCTTTTATTGTACATGTATTATTCAGAGTTAATACATGTAAATATGCACACTGTGAAAACACGGGGTTATTTTAAACTATTCCTAAGGCTGTGTCCAAAAACACAATGCATATTTACACACATGATCACAAAAACTCAATGTTGGTGATTATAAACCAGTGCAAAATAATATAAACCTACAGTACATTCATAAGAACTTCAGCTCATTTCATGAGAAAAAACGATTAATATGTTTACAAGCGGAGAAACTGATCCATCTGTTCTGAATGCAGTCATGAGGTTGTGAATCCCAGGAGCTGCTCGATGGGTTTATATTTCCACTCGTCTGCCTCCAACTGCTCCACCAGTCCGGCCAGACGCTCCATCCGTGACACCTGCTGATCTGAGATCAGAGACAATCCAGATCAACCACCGGTAAAGCTCAAATTCTCATTCAAACTCTAATGTGCACAGAACTTTAAAGGAATAGTTCACCCAAAAATGAAAATGTGCTCACCCTCAGGTCATCCGAGATGTTGATGAGTTTTTTCTTTAGATTTGGAGAAATGCATCATTGCATCAGTGTCTCAGCAATGGATGCTCTGCAGTGAATGGGTGCCGTCAGAATGAGAGTCTAAACAGCTGATAAAAACATCACAATAATCCACACCACTCCAGTCCATCAGTTAACATCTTGAGAAGACAAAAGCTGAAACAAATCCAGCATTAAGATGTTTTCAACTAAAATACATCAAGTCCATAATCCATAATTACGCTTCCTCCAGTGAAAAAGTGTTCTGGTCTGAATCAGGAGAGAAATCTGCACAGATCAAGCAGAGTTTACAAGCCAAAACAGCTCTAAACAAATATATGGCTGGATTCTGATGTGAGAGACAACAGAATATGTACTTTTTCACTGGAGGAAGCGTTATTATGGATTATTTTGTCTTCTCAAATCAAGATGTTAACTGATGGACTGGAGTGGTGTGGATTATTGTGATGTTTTTATCAGCTGTTTGGACTCTCATTCTGACGGCACCCATTCACTGCAGAGCATCCATTGCTGAGACACTGATGCAATGATGCATTTCTCCAAATCTGATGAAAAACAAACTCATCCTAATCTTGGATGGCCTGTAGGTGAACTATTTAGGTGTGTTTTTTCAGTTTTTATTTGAACTCACCATGTTTAACCTGCTTCAGTGTGGATGCAACTTGATAGCTGAACACAGACTCGCATAAAAACCTATCAGATCCATCTGTGGAAAAAGGCAAATGTATGCATGCAGTAGATCAGCTTTGTGAAAATCCTGTGTAACAAACATGCAAACCGGCTGTAGGTCACAGTCACGCTGTTCTGAGCAACTGCTCCTTTTGTTTCTGTCTCTGCTGAGCTCATTAACTAACAGACGGGAATGACCCCTCGTAGCAGCCCCGTCCCGCGCGGGCCGCTGGGCAAATGACCCAGAAACCACGCTCAGATTCGAGACGGATTTCAAAAACAAAAGAGGCACCAGCGAAGGACCTAAACTGGGAAAATCTTTCCATAACAGTTTATATAACAGGCTTATGTGGCAACCGGATGTACCATTTTTGAGCTTCAGAGGGACAAAAATAGTATTCAGAAATGCTAAACTAAGAGGAAAAGGCACACACACACCCTCCATCATCTCTCCAGCTCCTTTTGGGTAGGTGTAGAGCACTTTTCTGGGAGGGATGAGCTCCGAAGCGCTGAAGCCGGATCCGGTCACCGAGCTGCTGCTGACTCCTCCAGCCGAGGACGAGGACGAAGACGCTGCCATTCACAATCTACAGATCACACATCACACAAAAACTACATTACAGTAAATACAGCTCTGCTGATGCACTGAATGAGTGTGTGAACTAAACAGTACAAGACTATAGATTACAAGACAATTCAATCTCTGCCACTGTTTGGCCCAAACCTGGTTTTCTTATACACATTGTTTGTTCTGTTGACTAAATAACTAATAAACAGAGAAAACTGTATACAAATTTGTATGTATTTGTAATATTTGCAGTGGTAAAAATGTAAACATTATTATATAACAGCCTATAGACACACAGAACAATCAAAGAGACACAGAATACAACATTTCATTATATTAACTATTTTCAACTTTGACATTTTAATTAATAATGCAACTAATTAAATGGTATTAACAATTTGAAATCCCAAAAGCGACACTCGTAAGAGCGCAAATCATTATCATTATTCCACACTTAATTACCGTTTCAAGAGCAATATATATATATATATAAATAAGAATCAAAATAAAGTAAAATATGTGTTAAAATCGTGTAGTATTTGTTGATAACCTGCGTCACCCGAAGCCCGCTGCTGTTTCTTCAGAGCGTTTGTTTACGTCAGTTTGACGCTGATCGGACGTCGGAGCGCCCCCTAACGTCGCGGCGTAAAGAGGCAAACGTGAAGTGAGTGAGACCCATGTATTTATTTTTATTTCATTTTTAATGTATTATATTTTTTGGACTTTGAGCATTATTATTGTACATAATGTTATGCATTTTCAAATTGTATCAAAAATGTACTAAATACGAAATAGTATCTTGACTGTTAAAAGTTTATTAAAAGTACAATATAGTTCACTTCTCTATTATTTAAATGCTTAGTACATATTTAAATATGATATACATTAAATATATTTCATTATAACATGTTAAGAAATATATTATATATTTTTTCATCTCAGCTGAGGACTTTTAAGCGTGACGCTGAAAGCGGAAGTGAGCGCTAAGTCTCGTCTTCCGTCCACAGTTTCATGCAAACAATCAACAGTTCGAAGGTAGAAATATTAATCATTTAATAATTACCATTCATGCTTTCTTGCGAGTTTATGTTCTGTTTTGTTTTTCATGGGTTCTGAGTTGTTTCACCCTCGTTTTGTGGTTTATTAGTGTTGTAGCAAAGTTCAGTCAGTCATCAGCTAACGCACATGCACACGAATATGATCAAATATGAAATATATTTCTGTATTTATAAGACATTTAAACATCTTTGTGCTGAATTTCAGTATTTTCTGCTGTGAGTTGCACATTTTCATAAGATTTCATATACAGACTCTTGTTGTCAGGTTATTCCATCAAAATTATGTTCGTGACATTTGTGTGTTTCAGTGAAAACTAGCATAAAAAATGATAATTTGTTTGGTAATTTTTACTGATTAGTCTAGATAGATCGTTTTGTTCTGATTTCTGTAATCTGCTGGTCTTGTTCATGTAATATGAAATGTCATATGTTGTTAAATTGTAAGTTTTAGTGGATTACTATATATATTTATGACTCAATTTAGCAGCAAACGAATTAAGGAATAAATTGACTGTATATATTTATACTACATTAAATAGATTAGCCCCAGTGGGAAATATAACACATTAAATATTTTAAATTATTATTTTTTTTTAATTTTACAACTGTCTTGTAATTTATTTATTTTACCTTTGTTTTAATTTTTATTTATTTATATATATTTTTGCTTTAAATCTAATGTTTTATTGAATGTTTTCAATCTACTTGGGAACGTGTTGAGTTAAAAATGAACCAGTTAATGTAACTTTCTCTTTATTGTCTTTGATGTGGAATTCTGCAATAATTGAACCAGCAGTATTACGGTCCAGTGCTGTTAATTATTTATGCCACATTAACTTCTGTGTAAATGAACTGTGACGTCTTCCTCGTCCAGCAGTTTGTGTGTGATGGAAGTCTTACGGCCGGCTCTCATTAACATCAACGGGAGAATTTACAGAAAAAATCCAGTTCAGGAGGAATGTTATGAAGAAGAAGAGGATGATTATTCATATTCGGGAGCAGGTTTGTGTATCAGTCGGTTCCACTGCCATGTATTCATATGTGTCTTTAGTATGGCATCATATAATGTGACTGTGTTGTTCCACAGCGGCTGAGCAGTGTCTGGACGAGCCGTGTGACACATACAGCATCGAGCAGACGGACCGAGGCTTCTGCTGCGCCATAGACGTGCCCAGTGTCCTTTACAAGTTAGTACATCTTCTAGATCACTCTCACACTTATGTGAGCCAGTTTCCACCATGGAGTTATAACAACAAAAAAGATGACTTTGACCTAACTAAGTCAGAATTGGTAGATTATAAACATCAGTTAGTACTTTCATTCTCAGAACTGGGTGTTTATTACACACCATTCACACTTAATTTTAATTGAAGTTTATATTTTGAGTTAACATCTCATAATTCTGATTTTATTTCAAGCAATTATGAATGTATATCCCACAATACTGAGTTACATCTAGCAAATCTGATTTTCTCAGAATTGCGAATTTATAAGACTGAATTATGACTTTATTTCTTCCAAATTTATATTTCGCTATTTTGAGTTAAGATCTCACAATTCTGAGTTTATAGCCTGTAATTTGAGTTAACATCTTGCAATTTAGATTTTTTTATATCTTCATATTTATAACATGTAATTATGACTTTATTTCTTGCAGTTCCAAGTTTATATTTAGCAATTTTGACTTAACATCTTGTTTTTCTGACTTTATTACACACAATTCCAACTTCATTTTTCACAAGTTTATATGCCACAATTTTTGAGTTAACATCTCACATTTTTTCTCAGAATTGCACGTTTATATCTTCAGGTCTATAATGCAAAATTTTGACTTTATTTCTTACTTTTTGTTCAGAAATTGCAAGTTTACATCCTTGAATTATTACTTTTTTTCTATAAAATCTGGATCTGTTTCCTTCAAGAAATGTTTTGGTACACTCCATTTCATATTTGATGCACAAAATCACATTGCATTCACAAAATTAATATTTAAAGAGAAATAAAGTAGGAATTGTAAATAGTAAAAATATATATATTTTTCATTCCATGGACAGAAACAGTCTCCCAGCAGCTTTTCAAATGCTTCTTGTCATTTTTTCAGATCTGAGCTTAACTGTGTTCTTGTGTTTTCTCAGGTATATAATCGGTAAGAAGGGAGAGACTCGTAAACGACTGGAATCAGAGACTAAAACTTCCATCAGCATCCCAAAACAAGGCGTGGAAGGACAGATCGGTGAGAAACAGTGATTTGAACAAACCCCTCGGCCCTGAACTATTAAAGTAATTCATCCCACGGTATTTGTGCAGACAGAAATCACATCTCAAACTCCCAGGGAATGAATAAAAAAAGCATCTGCCAAATGCTTAAACATGCATAAACTCATAATGCCTTAGCTACTGAATAGAATCCAAAGAAACCTGTATAGAATGGCGCATGCTCAAAACCACATTATCTTGAGAAATGAGTAATCTAGTTTGTTGCTCATGTGTCTGAACGCACTCACTGTTTTGGTTAGCGTTAAATGAATGTGCATGATGCCTTGTGCAACTGAAAGTGTTCCTGCATATAAATAAAGGTGCTTCAAGGGTCAGAATGTTCTAGCAGCAGGATGTTATGGCAGCAGCATGTTCTTGTGTGCAGCGGTGAGTACTGTATGTTCTTCCTGTGGTTGTGCTGTGGTTTTATGGCAATGCACTTGTGTGTGCTCAGTGATCACAGGTGCACACAGAGCGGCCGTCGCCTCAGCTGTAACCCGCGTTGAGGTTTTGATCGACAGCTTTCGGAGGAAGCAGCCGTTCACACACTTCCTGTCGTTTGCACTAAACCATCGTCAGGTGCAGCAGGGCTTCCTGCGCTTTCGAGAGCAGGTGCTGGAGCGCTGTGGACAGGTGAGAACATTTACTCCACACGCAATCAGAGTCGACCTCAGTTACTACATTAATAGTTGCAGCTAAGAATTCAATATGGCATTAATATAACAATAAAATAATAGAGGTATATTATATTTTTATGTTAAATATTATTTTATTATTGATAGTAGTTAACACAAATTTAGTAAAATAATATAAGGTTAATGACTTAAAAAAGCTTGTTATAAGATTCATATATTATATTATATTATAATATAATATCATATAAAATCATGTAACATCATATAATAAAGTTTAGAGCAAAATTCACCATTATTTACCTTGTTAGTTATTGTTCCTGGGCTTATTGTTGCCAGTAGTTAAGACAAATGTATATATATATATATATATATATATATATATATATATATATATATATATATATATATATATTTTTTTAAGACTAATATAATTTGATATAATAAAATAAAGTTAATTCAATGTAATATTATTTATTATGAAAATGTATAATATACAATATATATTATATTATTATATTATATTTTAGGATAATATAATATAAGCAGAACTCATTATATTTACTTCCTGGACTTATTGTTGCTAGTAGTTAATGCATAAACTCAATATAATATTAATTTTAAAATATAATGTAATATTTATTATATTATATTATCAATATAATATTAATGTAATAATATTGTAAGGTTATATTGTATTCTTATCTTATTGTCTTATTGTTGCCAGTAGGTAATGCAAGAATTTAATATAATAATTTAATAAGTATTATATTATATTGCAAGGAATTTAATGTAATGTAATTAAAAATATGATAAGGTCAACAGCAGAATTCACTCTATTTACTATTTTCTGAATTCTTGTTCCTGGTGTTATTGTGGATGAGTTATAATAGTGATAAAAATATTGCTAGATTTGTGGATTGGCTCTTTGAATTGGTTTGAATGTGTTGTGCAGGACGCAGGCGTGGATGAGAGTATTTTTCAGAACCCGGCTAAACTCCACCTGACCGTCGGTACTCTGGCCCTGCTGAACGAACAGGAAGTGACACGAGCGAACGAGCTCCTGCAGCAGTGTCAGGATGTTATCAGGTCATAAAGCATCAGAACAGACCGCAGGGATGGTCAGTAGAGTCAATGCGCTGGTTTGTGCTCACAGATCATGCTGCTTTGTTTCTGCAGAGATATAACTGAAGCAAAACCACTTCCTGTGGAGGTCAGAGGAATTGAGTATATGAATGATGACCCATCGATGGTGGATGTTCTGTATGCCAAAGTAGCTGTTCAAGATGGATCTGACAAGTGAGATACAATTCATTACCTGGTATAGTCTCATAGTTCACCCAAAAATGAAAGTGGTCATTTATGCTCTCACTAAACATATGACTTCAGAACACTAGTGCGCTGTTATGATACACAATCTGACATATTAATGT
>CM049860.1:31278463-31285963 GCA_027422415.1 Schizothorax lantsangensis | reverse complement strand
AGTTTTAATTTTAGTTTAAATGCAAGTCATTTTATTATGCACTTTATATGTATACTTTTATTTTTTTATGTCTATTTGGCTTTAATTTTATTTAACTTTTAGTTTTAGTCATTTTTGTACTTCTTTAACTTGTTTAAACATAAAACTTAAACTAATGTGACGGACTGTCAGGAATGGCAGTGTGTTTATCAGGAGTTTGTTTATCATCGTCGTGAGCGTCTTCATCTCCTCACACAAAGCTCTCATTCTGCTCTGCAGCACGAGGCCAGAGTTTGACCTGTTAGTGTCCGTCTGTCAACAGTTCTGACCGTTGTTCTGCCGTGTTCATGTTGACGTCAGCCGTCGCTGTGCTGTTTTCAGTTTAGCAGCTGAGTACTGTTATTCAGAGCGCTGAACACAACATGATGAGCACATCTCATTACATCACAAATACAGACTCTAACCTGATCTGTGTTTCTCTCAGCGGAGGATAAAGGAGCTTCAGCAAGACCCAACGCTAAAGATCGAGAAGCTTTTAATGCTAAAAACATCTTACAGGTGAGAAATGTGATCAAAACATTTCTATTTCAAATAAATGCTGTTCTTTTGAACTTTCTGTTCATCTGTGAATCCTGAAAAATAAAATGCATCACGGTTTCCACAAAAATATTGTGCAGCACAACTGTTTTCAACATTGATAATAATCAGAAATGTTTCTTAAGCAGCAAATCAGCATATTATTATGATTTCTGAAGATCATGTGACACTGAAGACTGCAGTAATGATGCTGAAAATACAGCTTTGATCACAGAAATAAATTACAGTTTCAACATATTATCACATAGAAAACAGCTATTTTAAATTGAAATAATATTTCACAATTTACTGTATTTTTGATCAAATAAATGCAGCCTTGGTGAACATAAGAGACTCAAAAACATAAAAAATAAATCTCACCGACCCCAAACTTTTGAACAGTAGTATAGGTGTATATAAATACATACACTTATAGTTCATATATAATATAAAATCTTATCAATCCAGACATACATGATTGCAACATGAGAGGAGACCAGATGTAACCGATATAAATGAAGTATTTCACAACTCACACTGATGAGTAACAATTTCTCCCCTTCAGAGATTGTTGTTGTGTAAAAATATAGCAGTAATTGCAGTAAACACATCTGCTGTTACAAAAACTATGGCATTACCCTGGTAAAGTCATGGTATCTTGATAATACCACAGTATTATATGATTATTATGCTCATGTTGTGGTATATTCTGTATGTAATATAAACTAAACTCATTATTCATGGTACTTATGTAGTACTCCATGCTGGTACCATGGTACAACAACACAGTTTTCTATTATATGTCCAAATTAACCTGTTATTTGCACAGTATATGAACACACAAACACAAGTGAGGTTTCTTAAGCGGTATCTGTCGCCCCCTGATGGCAGGCTGTGGCACTGCAAGTTATTTTGTAAACACTGGACTCTCTCTCTCTCTCTCTCTCACACACACACACACACACACACACACGTTTGTTTTTGTGAAGTGTGGGGACTCTCTATAGGTGTAATGGTTTTTATACTGTACAAAATGTATTTTCTATCGCCCTACACCTAAACCTACCCCTTACAGGAAACTTTCTGCATTTTTACTTTCTCAAAATTAACTCTGTATGATTTATAAGCATTTTGAAAAATGGGGACATGGGGAAATGTCCTCATAAATCACCTTCTCCTTGTCATACCTGTGTCATTATACAAATTTGTGTCCTCATATGTCACAAAAACACACGCGCACACACACACACACACACACACTCGGGCTGTTTTTTGGAGCAGGAGCAGCTTGTCCCGTCCAGAAGAGGCTACGCCTGCTTTCTCAGAACTTCTGTTCCATTACATTCTGAGAATCAAATCCAGTAAACAACTTCATTCACTCTTTGTTTTAACATCTGCTCTCTGGTTTCCGAGCGCACAGTGCTCATGTGAGTTTGCTGTTTATGTCACTAAAGCGTTCTGAAGTGTCACTTCTGAATCCCCCATCAGCTGTTTCCATAGTAACAGCTGATTCTGTCATGCAAATATTTATGAATTTCATCCTGCATAATAATGGGCTTATAAATGAAGTGTGAAGCCGTGAGCCTAAACTGAGACTCTGTTTCTCTGCAGATGTTCGGTGAGTTTTATTTCGGTGCGTTTGAGCTGAATTCAGTTCAGATGTCTCAGAGATTCTCCACTGACGGCACGGGATACTACTCCTCAGCGGGACACGTCACATTCTCATGATGGGACACTAAAACACTGCTCTGGACTTTGCTGATGAATGCATCCCAGTTCTCTGTTTTGCAATTGAATTATGCATTAATAATCAGTGTTATGCATTGTAAATATTAATCTAAATAACATAAAGAGCATTTTAATGGAACAGTTTGCGTGCAGGATCATGTCATGAATATTTCTGGGCCTTTTGTTGATGTTTTAATTGCATATATTTGTGAGTATTTAGTCTTTCTTTAGGAGAGTGACAGAAAACTAACAGAGCAATGAAAGCAACACTTTTACTGATGCATTTGTGCAGCATGTCACTGATGAACATTGAGTTTGTCATCTTATCTTATAATGTCACTGTATTCAGAGTAATGCGGTTTCATTTGCAGGTTTAGTGCGTAGATGATGCTGATGGTTAAAATCTAAATGAAATCAACCGTTATAAGATCAAAACCAGTATAATAAAGACCCGAGAGTGTGCACTAGTGAGTTTATCACAGGTAAGTGTGTTAGAAAATGTCTTTCAGGGATTTATTTGGGGTCTTCTGGAGTTTGACCTTTCCTCGTCACTCACTGCTTTCGTTCTATGGAGTAAAACACTGAAGAAAGAGCGTTTGGTGAGGAAATGATGGCAGTTTCACTGAGTGTGTTTATATTCTTTTAAAGTTTCCTTGTTCTTTGAAAGCTGTTTCTCAACTCCATAACAATATCTGAACTCATACGCTTCCTCGGGGAATCTCCTGTAATGCCAGCTTTTAATTCATTAATTAAATTTTAGTCTAATTCTCTCAGTTTCTATAAATGTCAGGATTCCAGGAGTTTTAAGGGCTGAATATTCTTCAGGTTTCTGCTCTTTTTAACCAATGAATTTCATAACTTTCCCAGTCGTTCATGATTTACTGCATAAGGATTAAGAATATTTTAATACGATTTTAAAGTATTTAAATATTTATAAATACAATATAATGTTATCAATAGTGTATAATATGTGTCCCTGGAGCACAAAAGCAGTCATAAGTAACACGGGTATATTTGCAATAACCAACAATACATTGTATGAGTCAAAATTATACATTTTTCTTTTATGCCAAAAATCATTAGAATATTAAGATCATGTTCCATGAAGATATTTTGTAAATGTCCTACCGTAAATATATCAAAACTTAATTTTTGATTAGTAATATGCATTGCTAAGAACTTCATTTGAACAACTTTAAAGATGATTTTCTCAATATTTAGATTTTTTTGCTCCCTCAGATTCCAGATTTACAAATAGTTGTATCTCAGACAAATATTGTCCTATCATAACAAACCATACATCAATGGAAAGATTATTTATTCAGCTTTTAGAAATTGAATCAAAATTGACCCTTATGACTGGTTTTGTGGTTCAGGGTTACATATATAAAAAAAAATTCTCAATTGACATAAAACATGTACAGTATATTCATTATACAAATGCCCATGTTTTATTGGGTAAGGATATATTATAGGATTTACTGGGTAAGGATAAGGATATATATATTTCAGAGCTTGGCATAAAACCATATATTCATGAATGTTTTATTCATTCAAGATTTTATTAGTTTGTATTTTCCAGATCTAAAAGTGTTTAAAAAGAGGCTCAGTTTTTTATGATTATGGGAATCTGGTTATTTTTGAGAGAGTGAAATGAAATCGTAAATCTTAGATTTTGAGTTATTTTAGCTGATTTTAACGCTTGTTTTGTCATATTTGAACAGAAGTCATGTTGAGGTCCAGTGATTGAGAAGCTCTGTTTAAAGTGTTGTTGTGGTCAGTCAGTGTCCAGCAGGAGGCGCTCTTCAGGTTCATTCACTGGATTTGTAATAGTTTGAGCTGCAGTTCAATAGCAAATCAATTGAAAACATCCAGTCTCTCATTCCATTGAAGTGAGTGTACAGTTTATCAGTATATATTGTAATAAATATTTGAGAAATGATTGTTGTATCTGAGTGTATTAGTCTATATAGAGTGAGAGTCAATGTAAAAAGAGCAGAACAACATAAAGTTAAAGAGGATAAAGTCCATCATTCATCTGAACTGTGCTCGTAGTGCTGTCAAACCATTAATCTCATCCAAAATAAATGTTTTTGTTGATGTGTGTACAGTGTATATTTATTATGCATATATAAATACACACACATGCATATATTTTGAAAATATTTACATGTATTTATTTATATTCATGTAATTTATATTATAAATAAATATATTTAATATATAAACAACATTTTTCTTAAATATATACATGCATGTGTGTGTCTTTATATATACATAATAAATATACACAGTACACACATATGTAAACAAAAACTTATTTTGGATGTGATTAATTGCTTCACAGCACTATTTTAAACACTTATGTTCTTACGCCACACATGTATTAACTTGTGTAAATATGTGCATATTTAAATTTAATATTTTAAATATTACATTTAAATGTACACATATTTACACTAAGTGTAATGACTATCACAAATCACTATGGAATGGTGAATTTATATGTGTGTGTGTGTATATATAGAGAGAGAAATGATTAGTGTATTTTTGAGTATGTGTGCAATATTATATATTTTTATTTATGTATTTATTTTAAAGGGTGTTTTAAGTATGCATATAATTATCTATCTATCTATACACATATTATTAATATTTATTTATATAGAATATTTAATATTTTATTGGGTGTTTTTGAAGTTATTATTATTATATAACACAGTATATAGTATAATATATAGTAAGATATATTTTGTATTTATTCTTTTAGCATTTTTGTGTATTTTGGTATGTATTTATACACACACACATATTATATACTGTATATATACAAACATACACACTATAAAATACTATAAAAAATACTATTGTCAACCAAGTGGGATCAGACGTTAATATGAATAATCTTAAATTGACTACATAATCTGCCTTTGCAATAAATACTGGTTTATGATGACAATTACAAATCATAAACATCACCATCACCTTTAAAGCTGATCAAACACATCAATGAAACAACAGAAAAACTGTTTCATTCTATTGAATCCAATTCCCAGATGTTCAGATATTAGGGCACAGATGTGGAATATAATTCTGAACTGTAATCATAATATTTCTGATGGAAGGACACAGCTGCAGACTTCATCAGGATTCATGATATGATTTCACACAGATGTTCTGCTCAACTCATTTACTATGATAACCGTTCACACTTACGGTACTGATGAACTGGATTACTAACTCAACGGTGTGATGTGAGAGTGCTGCTGTGTGTTTGTTAGAGTCTCAGTCATTGACAGGTGCTATAAAGCTCTGAGAGGCTTGAGCAGGTGGAACAGGGAATCTCTGAGGGTTTGCTGTGAGTTACTCACCTGTGTTCAGTCATGTCTTCATCTGACCGCTGCTGCACGCTGGACCTTCAGAAACACACACACAGAGCTCCTCACAGCGAGACACATCCACAACAGAAACAGAACCATTAGTTAACTGACACTTGTGATCTGTCCACCAACAAGCCAATTATTTTATAAATAGTAATCAATACTGAATGCAGTATCACACAGCAGGTGTAATTCACTGACTGTGACTGTGACATGTGACTTACAGTGACTCAGAAATAAATATACCGGTAAGTCATTTGCATTTAAACTAAGTTTGTGCAAAAACATATCAACTTTTGGCAGTCTGATTCAATTACAGAAGTGAAACGCATGAACATCCCAAATGTTTAAATCCATGTGCAGTCTGATCAAATATCAAATGATGGACTAGATCAGGGGTCACCAAGTTCGGTCCTGGAGGGCCGGTGTCCTGCAGAGTTTAGCTCCAACCCTAATCAAACACACCTGAAGCAGCTAATCAAGGTCTTACTAGCTATACTTGAAACTTCCATGAAGGTGTGTTGAGGCAAGTTGGAGCTAAACTCTGCAGGACACCGGCCCTCCAGGATCAAGTTTGATGACCCCTGGACTAGATGTTGAAAAATTGCAGCGTTAATTACCTGAGTTTTCTTTAGTCACACTGGAAATAGATCAAGTTTAGTGCATTGCATTGAGATACAGTATCACACAACGTTCTCATAGATGTCAACTAACATACTACATTACAAGTAAGTATTCTAGTATGCTATTCTATGAATAAGTCAGGATTATTGTAGGTAACTATGACTAAAACTAAAACCATAAAAGCATTTAATACTTACAAATAAAAACTGTAAAAAAAAAAAAAAAAAAAAAACTGTAAATAAAATACATTTAAAGTAAACTAGGCAAAGCAACACTTCTCATTTAATTTAACTTGATGTAATAAAATAACTAAAACTAAAATAAAAATGAATAAAAAAATTATAGACATATTTATAACACCAAATAATAATACAAATCATTTTAATAAAAATGACCACATAACGTGAAATTGGATGTAATAGTATATTAATAAAAAATATATTTCAATTATATATATATATATACATGTGTGTGTGTGAATATAATGCAAACATGAAAACAAATTTAACAACTTTATATTGCATTTGCATGTTCTAATTTCACTTTGATGTACTTTTGTTCTTCCCAGCATGTTGATAAATCAAACCATGTAAAAAACAAGAGAGAGAGAAGCATTCACATGCGGTCAGTCAGTCAGACAGATCTACATATAAAGTGTGTTTCTGAAAGAGAGGCGTTTGGCTGTGATCATCAGTGAGTCGAGAGAAACACTGACTCCTCTCAGATGATTTCTGTGTCCCACGAGGAGAAACTCAGCAGATCTGAGTCATGACATCTCAAAAACACTCAGAATACTGTGCATATTAGTGAATCTGAATCTCATGAGTCCCAGATCTCCTGTCAAGTCCCCTGAAACGACTGAAGAAAGAGCAGAGAACAACATGACATGATCAGAACTGCTGTGTTTTCTTAATATCACAGAAGACTTTAAATGATTTCAAATACCACAAAACAAGCATTAAAATCAGCTACTAAAAATATAATAGATTTCTTATTTTAGTTCATCCCTTCCAAAGAACCAGGAATCAATTTAAACATTTTTATACCTGGAAAATCTTAAGACGCTATGGGTATTTCTATAATGAATATACATTTTCATGCCAATTTAAGCTCTACAATATTTTTTATAGGATAGAATTTTTTTTATTTATTATTTTTTAATAATATAAATTAAAGATATTACAAATATAATTTTTTAAAAAATATTAAAAAT
>CM049860.1:31240963-31273463 GCA_027422415.1 Schizothorax lantsangensis | reverse complement strand
GGAAGTTTCCTGGAAGACGAGCAGCAGTGGCTCTCAACGGTCCACCGGTACAGCCGCACCGTCAAACACTGGAACCGCTTCAGAGACGTGAGTTATCCGTTTAAATCACGACTCAACCAATCTTATGACTTAACTACAACATTGTAAGAGTGTATTTTTAAAGTCCGTTTTCTTTATCGAGAAATATCCATAAAGTCTTGACTACAAAAATGCTATTGAACGTTTCTACCGTTACTGACAGGAATAAATATTCCGTTCGTTGACCCTAAAAGCGGGGCATGTTGTCACAGTGAAAACCATATTGACACTGATTTGAGAATAGTTTTATTTTTGTTTGTGGAACAAATGCCAAAACATGCGAATTTATTATGTATTTTAGGCTGCCAGAACAATGTCAAACTAATACAACAATTATAAAAACAAAAACAATAAATCAGTTTATCATGTTGAATTTTTGAATGATTTTTGTTTTGTTTTGTTTTGTTTTTTGAATATTTATGTATGTCGAACAACAAAAAGAGAAAACCTGATGTACAGAGAGATATAGGTTATACTTGTGACAACTAGCCCCGGTCTCTGCTATTCTTCTGCAATGCAAACCTCAGAATGAAGTGATCTATCTATCTATCTATCTATCTATCTATCTATCTATCTATCTATCTATCTATCTTATCTATCTATCTATCTATCTATCTATCTATCTATCTATCTATCTATCTATCTATCTATCTATCTATCTATCTATCTATCTATCTTATCTATCTATATATCTATCTATCTTATCTATCTATCTTATCTATCTATCTATCTATCTATCTTATCTATCTATCTATCTATCTATCTATCTATCTATCTTATCTATCTATCTATCTATCTATCTATCTACCTATATCTATCTATCTATCTATCTATCTATCTTATCTATCTATATATCTATCTATCTATCTATCTATCTATCTATCTATCTATCTATCTATCTATCTATCTATCTATCTATATCTATCTATCTTATCTATCTATCTATCTATCTATCTATCTATCTATCTATCTATCTATCTATCTATCTATCTATCTTATCTATCTATCTATCTATCTATCTATCTATCTATCTATCTATCTATCTATCTATCTATCTATCTATCTATCTATCTACAAATAACAGTCTTGTCTCCCGTTGTGTTGCTTTGATGTTATTCACTTTAGTCTTCAATTAGTGATGCTCAATATATCGATTTGAAACATCGACCCACGTATTTTTACTTAATGAAATCAATTAAATTCGATTACATTTAAATAATTTAATGAAAGTAAAATTAATTTACTGATATCTGTCAATCATGAATATTAATAGCCTATTCGATATATTTAGTGGACTCTCATTTTTCGATTAGCCTGCTCATGCTTCATCTTCAGTACCTTAAATTAATATCGACAAAAATACTTTAAATGTTACTTTTTCAATAGAACAGATTTTCAAAATGTGTTGTGATGCCTAAATGCTGATGTAGCATCAAACTATTAATTTTAGGTAAAAAAAACTAGGTAATGTTTTTTTAAATATTAACTGTTTATTGTCCATAACATGCAAATAATTATCCAATAGTCATTTGCAACCAGAATTTAAATGCCAGTGCATCTCTAACTTTAATCCATAGAATTACATTTATAGTTTTGATCAGGTTAACGTTAACTAAAACTAAAACCATTCAAAAAACATTTTTGTTACTTGAAATAAACATTGACGTGAAACAAAATACACAAAAAAACACTTATTTCAGCTAATTTTTAATTTTCGTTTGAGTTGAAGTACTAAAACACTTAAAAATAAACTAAACTAATTAGTAAAAATTAATTATTACTGTATAGAAAAACAATAACATGACAATAACACTGTATGAAGATCACCTCAACATCATTCAAGATGATAAATGCAATTCAGCATATGAAAAATGGCAGGAAATAGATACAGATAACCTTTGTTTTTGCAAGAGTTATGTATGTTAATAAACATACTGAATTTATGAGCTGTTATTCTGAAAATGATTTTTTCGCCAGAGCTCTTTTCCACACATAATCTCAGCTCATCTCTGTTAGGAAGAGAGAGAGAGAGAGTGGGAAACGAGTGAGAGCTGGTGAGAAATGACAGCTGAAGGCTCGTCTGCTCCCCGAGGCTCTGCTGTCTGGATGAGTTAGCGCTACAGAGACAGACATTGTGTGTTTTGTGTTTATTTATTTGAGAGAAAGACACCTTGGGAACCGTCCGTCAGCGCAGGACTGACTCAGGTGACAGAGATTGTGTGTGTGAGTGTTTTTAGAGCAAGAGTTTTAGGCTGTGTAGTCGCTCTCAGGTAACCTCATCATGTTCGCAGCGATGTGATTGGTTAACTGAAGGACTATGGTTCTGGCATCGACACACTTGGGTTTTATTGTCTGGTTTGGGTCCATGCTTGTCTAAAATGAAACATCGAACTCATTTCTGAGTCTGACTCATCATTCTGATCACCTACAGAATGAACAGGTTTGTTTCTTTAGTATAGTTGCTAAACACCATTTAAATCTTATAGAGCCATAAAGACAGTATGAAACAAATCTGAAATTGTACTCACCCTCAGGCCATTCAAGATGTAGATGAGTTTTTCTTCATCAGATTTGGAGGAATGTGTCATTGCATCAGTGTCTCAGCAATGGATGCTCTGCAGTGAATGGGTGCCGTCAGAATGAGAGTCCAAACAGCTGATAAAAACATCACAAGTAATCCACACCACTCCAGTCCATCAGTTAACATCTGGAGAAGACAAAAGCTGAAACAAATCCATCATTAAGACGTTTTTTACTAAAATCCATAATAGTCCATAATCCATAATAACGCCTCCTCCAGTAAAAAAGTGTTCTGGTCTGAATCAGGAGAGAAATCTGCATCAGATCAAGCAGCATTTATAAGACAAAACAGCTCTAAACAAATATGTGGGTGGATTTTGATGTGAGAGACAACAGGAGATTTAATTTTTCACTGGAGGAAGCGTTATTATGGATTATGAACTCGCATGTTAGCTGGAAGCAATGGTTTGAAGTTAAAAAACGTCTTAATGCTGGATTTGTTTCAGCTTTTGTCTTCTCCAGATGTTAACTGATGGACTGGAGTGGTGTGGATTATTGTGATGTTTTTATCAGCTGTTTGGACTCTCATTCTGACGGCACCCATTCACTGCAGAGCATCCATTGCTTAGACACTGATGCAATGACACATTTCTCCAAATCTGATGAAGAAACAAACTCATCTCTGATGGCCCGAGGGTGAGCACAATTTCAGCAAATGTAATTTTTTTTGGGTTAACTACTCGTTTGCATGTTTAAGATCTTAATGTGAACGATTCATCAAGCATATTTACCTTTGAACTAACTTGTGCTCAAATGCTAAACACAAAGTTAAAGTAACAAAGATACAAGACGGCTAATTTATGTTGCTTTCTAAAATACTATCCACCACTCTAGAGAGCTGAATACACAAGGATATGTTGGCGCATGATGAATGTTTGTATGAATAAATGAACCTCGCATCTTTCTGTTCAGTCTTTCATGCTGGTCAGAGGTGAAAATTGGAGTGTTATAATGTAAATTATGAGCTGATGCATTGTGATATATTCGTCATACACTTGCCATATGCCAGTCTAGAGGTGTGTGTGTGTGATTAATGCTTCTGTGTGACATGTTTATTCACACTCCTGACACTGTAAACAGTTTATTAGCCTCGTGCTACTCTTTAAAGTAGAAATGTGCTTCACGTCTCAGTGTATTTGTTAGTACAGGCTGCACTACAAAATACACTTGAGACTTACAAGACTTGTCACAGCTGAGGATGAGCATTTGAATGGTTTGTTGCATTTTACATTTTTGTTACTGTCAGGGTTCAAAATCAAGTTTTTCCCACACTGCCAGTAGTGGGCGAATTAAGTATTTCTTGCCAGCCATAAAACTGTATTTTGCATGATTTTTACTCATGCATTTATCTTGCATTTTAGGGATTTAGATTTAGTTTTTTTTTTTGCAACACTCTGCAGATATAAAACAACTGTCACAAAGCATGTTATGTTGTTTTTATGTGAAGTTATTTTTACTATGTTTTATGTCATTTTGTGTTGTTTTATGTTATGTTGTTTTGTTATGTTTAGTTTTATGTTGTTTTGCTGTGGTTTTGCAACAATTTATTTGAAAATGTGCTCATTCTGACTCATTTGGCCAGCACGGGTCACATATATGTTTAATGTTGTGCTATGTTACTAATAAATATATATTTTTATTTTAAAGGTATATGAGGAATATTACATAATATTTCCATAAGTGTAATAACTTCAGGCATTCTGGATTAGATTCTGACAATAAATTTTAGTAGATTTAGTTGATTTGAACAACACGTGTCTCTTACATCAGTGACACGGTCAGATTGTTATTCTTACAGATTTAAATCAGAATCAGAATCAGCTTTATTCGCCAAGTGTGTGCAAACACACAAGGAATTTGTTGTGGTTTTTAAGAAGCTCTTGGTACATACATGCATACATACATACATACATATAAACATACATATCTGACATGAGAACAGAACATTTAAATAAGCCTTAACAATAATAATAATAATAATGTGTCTGAATCTGGAACAGAAGATTTATGTACAGATTTGTGCCTTATTTACTCTATATATACAGCTGTATAGAAAATTATGCATACATATTTACATAGTACTAGAGAGAGTAAATAATTAGAGATGGGAGATGAATTACAGGCAAGAATTAGGGTTAGAGAATTACAGAACACAGGTAATAATTCCTGTGTTAGTTGTTACCATGTAATATTGCAGTTTACCAGGCAACTTGCGAGTAACTCTGTTTTATTTACTCTACAAGCCAAAGCCAATTTGATTTGCATTTTGTGCTTGCTGCATGCTAATTTTGGACCCTGCGCTATACTACTATATTATACTATACTAGAAATGCAGCAGTATTTTGAAATCTGTCTGCTTCAGGTGATTCACTGAGGGAAAAAGTTGACTCCATAAGCAGCTGACTGATGCTCCTGTCACATTATCTCCTGTTTTTGCATAATGTGATGCAAATCTCAAACTTCAGAACAGATTCCAGCACAATTAGCTGAAGCTGCTGAAGGGAAGCGTCACTCAAACGTTACGGCGTGGCCTGAGTATATATCTGTGCACTGAAGCAGTGATTGATTAATAGCTCTGCAGCGCAGCATCATTGTTATTAATAACAGCACTATTCCTGAGACAGTCGTTAGGAAAGCAGCGTCTCATCACGATCAATTATGCCAAGAAGAATCGTGTTATCTTGCAGTCATGTTTCAGACAGATTTCTTGACTGATAATGCGGTGTCTTGCACAGATGGTTGTATCGCAGAAAAATATGGGAATATGCTGAGAATGATGTGTTGCAGTTTATTAGATGAAGGGTATTTTGTTGCCTGCAGCTGTTTAATTCATGGTGTAAATACTAGAGAACAAATTATAACTGATTTAGGCCATTTTGTTTGTAAATGGGTTTTTGAATGATAATATGTGGTTTTGCTGATGCTGTACAGCAAGTTGAGGGAAGTGAGTTTACAGTTAATCTGCTCCTCTGAACCAGACAGAACAAACCAATCACATTTGCAACTTCTGTAATGTGGCGTATTTCTGAGTGAAACAGAATATCTGAGGAAAAATGCAGTTTGAGAGTTATTTTCATTAGAAGGAATTAATTGGACGAAGATAAAGGTTAAAAGGGCCGTGTATCATTTCATATTAAATTAAAATGACAGGATTTCTGCTGGTCTTAAAAAGTCTTAATTCGCTCTTCCACAACTTAAGGCCTAGAAAGGTCTTGAATCAGAGCAGAAAGTCTTAAATTCATAGAATCATGGCATTAAATGTTGCACGCACTGCCAAAAAAATTAATATCTTCCTCAGTAAACTCAGTCCTTGTTTATCAATATCTCAATATCCTTAAATCATGATACATTTGATGCATAATGCCATAAAATAAGTCTTGTTTTATGAGAAATTGTTCAAAATGAAGTGAGTTTATGATTAAACCAAGAACAAATATCTGTCAATGTGAAATTAAAACTTTCTCTTTGAATTTATTTGATTTTTCTGAGCCCACTGGCAAATATTTGTTCTTGTTTTAATCATAAACTCACACCATTTTGATCAATTTCTTATAAAACAAGACATATTTTATGGCATTTTGCTTCTGAAGTAAATTGATTTAAGAATCATTAGACATTTGCACTGAAAAACAAGACAAAAACACTTAGAGTAAATGTTATTTCCATATTCTAGTGTTTTTGTTTTTGTAAAATCAATTAAAAGGGATGAATGTCTATTGAAAGATGTGTTTCAAACTTTGAAGTGTTGCTGATAGAAGACATTTACATTTAGAGACCATATTGAGTCATACTGTGTTCTTTCAATTTTTCTTTTGGTCTTGCAAAGATTTTAAAAGGTCTTACATTTTCCTTCATCAACCTGCAGAAACCTGGATTAATCTTTTGGGATAATATTGCTCATTCGTAAGTCTCTTTGTATACACATTGCAAAATTGAGTTTGAATTGGAAAATAATTCATGTATTGTACTTTTTAACTAGAAAAGTTTGACAAGATAATCTTTGAATGTTGGCTTGGCAAAGGCTTGTTTGAAAGTTTTTGAAGGTTTATAGATCTGTAAATGCCATCAGTGTGTTGTGGCCAATTCAGATTCCAATTTATGAATTGAAAAAGAGCCAATTTAATTGTTGTGGTATATGAAAGAGAAAAGAAGGTCAATGCAAGCAGAAAAGCATGCTGAAATCACCACAGGTTTCTGGTTTTCCTCTGACGTGTCTCTGCGTCAGACCTCACTGTAGGTGTTGAAGTCTGTTCTCTTGGGTTTTGTGTGTGTTAATGAGAATCTCGACTGCTAAAGTGAGTCATCACTTAAAGCCTGATTGTCTTTTTGTGTTTGGTGAATCAGTTGTGAGATGAGATGACTTTATTTTGGGATCACTTTTCTCTTTGTGTCCTCATAATCTGCTGCCGTGTCCTAATCGTGTTGTTTATGAATATGTTCTGATGTGGCATCTGCTATAAACTGATATCCCTGCTCAGAAAAACAGCATATGTTGTGTTCTTCTGTTTACTGCTAATAACAGCTCTGATGCTGTAGGACCTGTTGGTTGGTTCTCTGTAAGATTTAACCCTGGTTATCCTGGTCCCAAAAGTAGACGTGGTGATAGAATGTTGTTTAGTGACACAACCAGTAAAAACTAAACCGGCCTCACCCATGATGAAATGTCAGTGATGTTTTGAAGTATGTTTCAGAATCTAGGCTTAAAAATGACCCTGGATTAATGTTTTGCCCATATATGGTAAGCGGTTCAGGAAGTGGGTGTGGCTTGAGCTCTGCTGTGTGTAATTGTCCTCCTCAAAGCTTTACTGCTATCTGGGGGTTTATTTTACATTCAGGGCACATTATAGACAGAAGAACAGAAATATAGCTGTGAGAGACATTGGGATGGACTTGTCTTATCTTTTAGTTGTTATGGCAACCATAGGGATGTCTCAAGTGTTGCTAGTGTTTTAATGGCATCAATTTATAATAAGGTCCTAATGCATGCATTAACTAGCTATACGTTTGTTACAGTATTTATTACACTGGAAAAAAAAATATTCATTGAATTTACTAAGAATTTTTAAGGTAAGTGGTTGCAATCAATTTATTTTAGCTTCATTTAAATAAACAAATTTAGTTTAGACTAACTTTAAACTACATTTGTTTATTTAAATGTAGCTAAAATAAATAGTTTGCAACCACTTACCTTAAAAAAATTAGTATAATTTTTTTCAGTGTAACCTTTATTAATGTTAGTTAATAACTAGTTCATGTTAGCTGAGGTTCATTAAATAATATTATCAGATGCAACTTTTGAATTTAATAATGTAACCCTTTATCTTGACATAAATAATAGTCCATCAAATCACATTTTTAAAAATGAAACTTCTGGCTTTTATTAGTCTGATATAATGAGAATATGGTGTAAAAACAGATACATTTTATTCAGAGGTCCAAAGTGAACAAAAATATGCAATTTGCTGCAGATGCTGATATTTCTATGATGAAATTCTGATGCTTGTGATGTAAATCAATGTGATCTTTATAACAGTAGAGCAGATACTGACATAAAATGATATAAATATAAATCGTCGCTCTGTATCTCCAATAATATGAGATTGAAATGATCCAAACATATAATGCCATGCAATCCAATGCTGATTGAGAGATGAAGAAATAAAGTCTCCTCAGAAGATGAGAGATGAAGATCATTCCTCCGCTGAGGAACAGTGAAAGTAAAGCTTCTGGAAAACAAATGCTCCTCAAAAGATCCTGATGATCAGATTGAGACGCACTGAGTTTTCTAAAAAATAATTGATGGGGAATCAAGTAAAGCCGAGCTGCTTCAGTCCAGCAAGTGTTCATCTGGAAATATTACTAACAATTGCAAAGTTATTTAAAGTGATCAGAATCAGAATGAGCTTTATTGGCCAGGTATGTTTACACATACGAGGAATTTGTTATAGTGACAGAAGCTCCACAGTGCAACAGAATGACAGCAACAGACAACAAAAGAACAATATACAAATATACAATTAGGCAATGTACAAAATAGCAAAAACACTATATATAATATAGACAATTACCATTACCTACAATTATAGGGTTGTACCAATGATTCGCTCAGCAGTCCGGACTACCCTCCGTAGTCTTCTGAGGTCAGATTCGGTAGCTCAGCTGAACCAGACAGTTATTGATGTGCAGAGGACGGATTCAACGATGGCAGAGTAGAAGTGTTTCAGCAGCTCCTGTGGCAGGTTGAACTTCCTCAGCTGGCGAAGGATTTTGGGCAGGCTGGTGACACACCGTCTGGGCCTGGTGCTTTCCTTCTTTTGTTTTTTTTGAAGACTTGGCGCACGTCATCTTCTCTTATCTGCAGTGCAGGTGTGGGGGAGAGGGGGGTTGCAGGAGGTGAGAATGGTGTTTTTTCAAACCGGCAGTAGAACTCATTCAGATCGTCTGCCAGTTGTTGATTCTCCAGAGTGCTGGGGGATGGTGTCTTGATGGTGATGTCTTTCATGCCTTTCCACACTGAAGCAGAATCACTGGAAGAGAATTTGTTCCTTAGCTTGCCAGAATAATTCCTCTTTGCCACTCTGATCTCCTTTTCCAGTGTGTATTTGGCCTGTTTATACAAGACTTTATCCCCCTTTCTGTAAGCATCTTCTTTGGCCTGACAGAGCTGTCTGAGTTTTGCAGTGAACCAGGAAGATAATGTGGATGTAAATGCATAAACTCTTGCTTCATGGCTGCCATGATGGTGCTTAAATCTTAATGATGCATCTGCTCTCAGCACCTGGCCTTTAAAGTTTCATCATCAGGAGCCTTTCACCCGTCTGCAGCTCTCAGAAACGCTGTATAAAACCGGCACACATACTGAAGGGGACATTGAGGAGTTGAGCCGCAAGCCGTGTTTGTCCTTCTGCATATGCTTGCAGTCAGACAGCAGGGGATTGTGGGTAATTGCTCTTGCTCAGGGCGATGCGTCTGCCCTCCACTGCCCACATGTTTGCTGCACTGATGCAGGTTAAAGGACGTTTTAAAAGGGACGCTTCCTGGTTTCAAAAGATATTATAGGTAATGCACATTAAAGCAAGTTTTTGGCATTTTTATGCACATTTTATGCCTGTTATTTAATAATTTTAGACTGAAACAGAGTATTCAGTCAAATAAACAATGTAAGACTAAGGCATCTGTCAGGGTTTGGTTGGATGATAAAAAGTGTCTATTTGACAGGTGCTTGGATTTAATTAAATTTAATTAAATGTGAAATTTAGAAGTAGACAGATTTGTTAACATTAGGCTATTTAACTTCATTAGTTAACATGATGAACAATTAAAACTTTTACAGCTTTTATTAATCTTAATGTTAATTTCAGCATTCATTAATACATTTTTAAAATCAAAAGTTGTCTCTGTTAACCTTAATGCACTGTTTACTAACATAACCATTATTAAAATTAACACAGGTTAATAAATGCTATAAAATATATATTGTTCATTATTAGTTTGTGTCAGCTAATGCAATAACTAATGTATAAAATGAGACCCTATTGTAAAGTGTTGTCATGTTTTCTTGTAAAATGTCTTTATTTTATTTATAACTCAATAATTATTATTTTTTTACAGTGTACATATTCCAGTGAGTTTTTGAGAGAAAATGTACAATTGTAGTTGTCATTTCTCTTCAGGATTGGTGTTGTATAGCAGGAGGTCTGTTCATCTCACTGTGCTTGTTGATTTTTATTATGTTCGTGCATAGAGATGTGTTATTGTTAGCTGAAATGCACCATTTAGTAAGAAATGGATAGTAAATACACACACGCACTATTATCCACATCAGTTTGTCAACACACATTAGCATAATGTCACACACACACTCAGATTCATGCATATGCAAGAAATAGCTTTGCTTTGCAGCAGCCAGATTTGTGTATGCGTGTGTGTGTCAGCTTGTTAATATTTCCAGAGACAGACAGTAATAGTTATGCAGATATCTGGCATATTGGCTCTGTTACAGAACCAGAAATATAATGCAAGTGCAAAAACATACTGGATAATATAGCTATGTTTGGCAATGCATTGTTAGTATGTGGTCCTGTTGAACATGCTTTAAGGAATAGTTCACCCAAAAATTACAATTATCTGAAAATATACTCATCCTCAGGCCTTCAAAGATTAGGATGAGTTTGTTGTATCAGATTTGGAGGAATGTCTCAGCAATGGATGCTCTGCAGTGAATGGGTGCCGTCAGAATGAGAGTCCAAACAGCTGATAAAAACATCACAATAATCCACAAGTAATCCACACCACTCCAGTCCATCAGTTAACATCTGGAGAAGACAAAATACATTTTTAACTAAAATACCAGTCCATAATCCATAATAATGCTTCCTCTCACATCAGAATCCAGCCACATATTTGTTTAGAGCTGTTTTGTCTTGTAAACGCTGCTTGATCTGTGCAGATTTCTCTCCTGATTCAGATCAGAACACTTTTTCACTGGAGTAAGCGTTATTATGGATCATAGACTCGTATTTTAGTTAAAAACGTCTTAATGATGGATTTGTTTCAGCTTTTGTCTTCTCCAGATGTTAACTGATGGACTGGAGTGGTGTGGATTACTTGTGGATTATTGTGATGTTTTTATCAGCTGTTTGGACTCTCATTCTGACGGCACCCATTCACTGCAGAGCATCCATTGCTGAGACATTCCTCCAAATCTGATGAAGAAACAAACTCATCCTAATCTCGGATGGCCTGAGGATGAGGATATTTTCAGCAAGTTGGTTGCAAACCTCAGTATTCTTGCCATTAAAACAGTGTTATTATTCAGGTAGAGGGATATAAACATGCCAGTAGTTTAACTTACTTTAACAGACTTGTAGCAAGACATTCACTTCTCAGAGTAAAGGAGTTTTTTGATTTGTTGTGAGTCAGATCTGATAGGATCTCAACATGCGGTGGATTATTTCACAGTCTTTTCACTGGACCGAGCCGCTGTTCTTTTGACTTGTCTGTTTCTTGTGGGTTTTTGTGAGCAGTGTATAACCGCGGTCTCATGCGGTGAAGCATTTTGTGTAGCGTTCAGATCTGAAAGTCTTCATTTGAAACCCTCTCGGGTGTCAGATCGGCTTTCAGATAGCTGGGAATAATTTAAGGCGGTGATATGATCTCAGACTGAAGTCGTGAGACACAGACGGATCTCCAGGTATTGCGTCTTTTGAAGAATCGTAAATCACGCCTGACGTGAGCGCGTGGCTTCAGAATATCAAACCTAATAACAGAGCGCTTCTACCTTTCTCCTGGAAGTCTTTTGTATTCAGGTCTTCTCTGACGCAGCGGGTTCAGGAAGTCTTTGTGTTTTATGTGTTAGAGCTAAAGACACATTACCCTCAGGATGATGCTGCTTCAGTGCCTTTGAGATAAAAATGTTTTAGAGGAAGTCTTTGTTCTCATTTAAATGATTTAGTTTGATGTTTGTTCGACAGTCATTGCAGGGAAAGTGTTGGTAGAATTAAACAGAAATTAAAAAAGAATGTAATTTTTTTTTTTTTTTTTTTTAGTTTTTGTCACATGATATCATTAAGTGATGGATATCAGGGATGGGATGGATGGATGATATATACAGTATCTGGTTTTATTTGTTTGTTTATTTATGTTAATTTCATTGCTATGGTTATATTCCCTAATTTTATATCATCAGCAAAGATACAGCAATAATATAGCTAATATTCATTGTATCGCTCAGCTCAAGGTGAATCCTGTCGAGCAGTGTCATTTTTAGTATAATTGAGATAGTTTTTATTAATGTTTTGAATAGTTTTTATTAATTTAATTTTTCCGTTTTCATTTTAATTTTAGTTAAAGTTTTAGTAATTTTGCCATGTGTTTTGTAATTTTATTATTTTTTGTTTTTTAAAATATATAGGTTTATGAAGTTTTTATTCCTTTTAATTATAATTGTACTTTTAGTACAGTGAGAAATGTTGCCTTGGGAAATAGCTGAAATAATTGTCTTTTTAAAAATTTGAAATTATTTTGGCATTTATTTTATTTTAATTAATGAAATTTAAAAATAAAAAAAAATATTTTGCATGAAAAAATTTATGGGCTTAATTGTCTTGTAAATCATGTGAATTCAAGCAGTTCTTATCAGTCCTAGTAGACTTTATTTTCTTTGCTATATATATATATATATATATACACACACACACATATATATATATATATATATATATATATACACACACACACACACACACACACACATTTATATATATATATATATACAATACATACATATATAAAACATTTTTTTATATGTGTATATATTTTTTTCTGTTTCGATTTTTTGGGTTAACGTGGCAGAACAACTTTGTATGTATATTTGTATGTCGTATGAAAGTCACATTACCCAATTACATGATTATGTTTATTTCTTTGAGCGTCGTTTAGTTTTGATCTTTGCATTTTTGCAGATCTTTGCATTTTAATCCTATTTTGAGTAAAATGTGAAGTTATGATTCATGGTTTTGGGGCTTGAAACCCTGACTAACATTATACAGTAAGTGGGAACCAGGGAAAATCCATCCAGTGAAAGTAGTGAAATGTCATAGTTGCTCTTGCTAACTGATTATTCCTGGTTCAGACAGTATGAATGGTGATGATGATCTGCAGTGCATCAGCAGGATCTTCTGCACAGTGACTGCAGTTGGTGTTCTAGTCTCTTGTTCCTGTGGAGTTGGAAGCGAATCTAAAAGTGCAGCTGGTAGCTTCAGACTGTGATGTCGATTTATTCTGGCCGCATGATACGAGCCGCGGGCCGGAGGTTGTTTGGATTCTGCCCGGGAGGAGTCAGACACGCGCTGGACTGAAGAAAATGTCCAGTTTCATGGTGCTCGTATGGCCGGACTGATATGAAACCGTGGTCTGTGAAGAGCCTTAATGCATTTCTGACAGCATGCAGCAGCAGGTCTTTTATTTCTCAGGCCGTGTCTGTCAGTAAATGGCAGCGCAGCAAGAGCGAGAGCGCATAGAGAAAGAAAATAGAGATGGGGAAAGTGAGTGAAAAACTCTGCAGTGGCACTTGTGACAGTGTTTCAGAAAGAGATGTGATGCACACTTATACTCTGTTCTAAAACACAGTGAGGCGCCGATATAGACAGCATTTTAAAGCATTTCAGGACATTGAGGCTGTTCCAAAAGATTCTTTTCAACTTTTTGTTAAATTGCATTACAATGCACAAGCATGCATTTACATTTAGTCATTTAGCAGCTGCTTTTATCCAAAGCCACTTACAAATGAGGACAATGAAGCAATCAAAATGAACAAAAGAGCAATATGCAAGTGCTATGACAAGTCTCAGTTAGCCTAACACAGTACACGTAGCAAGGATTTTTTTTAAAATTATATAATAAATAAAAAGAAAACAAATATAATAGAAAAAGAATAGAGCAAGCTAGTGTTAGAGGCCTTTTTTTTCTCTTTTCGTTAATTGTATAATAAATAAAAAGAAAACAAATAGAAAGAATACAAAAAAAATGAGAGAAGCTAGTGTTTTTTTTTTAGAGAAAACAAGCAGTTAGTAAATGAATATGTGATCATGTTGCTTGAGAAATTGGCCAAACTCTGATTTTTGAGACTTATTTCGGTCAAATTCAAGGCAGCATCACATGTAAGCTTGTGCATTGCATTCCTGTAGCTCAAACAGTAGATCATGGTGCTTGCAACACCAAGGTCGTGGGTTCAATTCCCAGTGAATGCATGCACTAATCAAACATATACCTTAAATGCAATAAAATTAATTTTAGATAAAAACATCTGCCAAATGCATAAATGTAAAACAGGGTTATTATAGTTAACTAAAATTGAAATTAAAACCTAAAATAAAATACTAATAAAAAAAATGACAATTATTTGTAAAAATTAAACCTAAAAAAAAAAATAAAAAAAATCTAATCTAAAATGAAAACATTTTCATTACTCAAAATAATTTATATCAAATAAAATAATAATAATTACTCAACTGAAATAAATATATTGCCAGGGCAGTATCTCATTTTAATTTAGTTGAACTTGATGTACTAAAATAACTAAAATTGAAATAAAAAATTATAAAAGCTATATAGACATATATATATATATAAAAAAACTACTGAAAATGACAATAACACACAAAAATATAACTACAATTTTAACTAAAATTGAAATTAAATTGGAAAATAAAAAGTGATTCAAAATATGAATACAAACTATAATAGCATCTCAGTAATACTAAAATAATAACGCTGATGTAAATTGTAATGCATTGCAAAATGCTCTATAAACGTGGAGGAAGTTCTTACTAAGTAATTTATTAAATGCTGAAATATATATTAAATATAAATTCTTAATAGTATTTCACAAATGAATTATGGGTGAAGTTGACTTCTGAGGTTGTATTTCATTTAGGATGCTGTCTATGTAGACTGACTTGATGTCGGAGCAGAACTAATCGCACAAAAGCTGCGATGAAAATATTTTCTCTGGGAATGAAACCACAACAAAAGTGTTATGCAGAGAGCAGCGTTTGGGGAGAAAAAAATCTTGCCCACTTCACAGATCACAGGCTGACAGGCAGAGAGGCTCTTTTGAGTCTTGAAGAGTGACATGCAGCATCTCTCTGCCAAAGCAATTTGTGCAGCGCTGCATTCTGTGGACAGGGCTTCATTACAGGAGCTGCTGGGTCATCGGCCCGTCACTCAATCTTTCAATCATCCCACCCATTTAAAAACAGATCATTCAGTTTTTTAAGTTTCAAACCCTCTGCTTGTGACTCTCCGAAAAACACAAATATTTAGATTTATGTAGTTGCATTGAGTATAATACTTCAATCTATTTGGATTACACAGTTTTAACCCAAACACAATAATAAACATAATGTGATGCATATTTGTCATGCATATTGTAATAGATTTCTGTAATAGCACTAATAAACTGAATGTGTTTAAAATTCACAATAATCATGTATGTTTATCATCAATTAATCCAGTTTGTTTCAATGTAATGTATTTTATTTTAACTGAATATCATTTGTTTCACAGCGAGACATATTTTAAGCATGATTTTTTAACTGAATGAAATGCATATATATTTATGAAAATATTTGTTGAACAGATTTGTGCTAAATGTAAGCAAGTAAAAAAAATGCATATTGAAAATATGATTATTTAAATAAAATCAAAGACAAATGTCAGACAAAATCATGCATCACTCTAAGCTTATTAGTTTATTTATGTTAAAACTGTGTAATACAAATAACATATGTGACCCTGGACCACAAAACCAGTCATAAGTGTCAATTTTTCGAAATTGAGATTTATACATCATCTGAAAGCAGAATAAATAATATTTCCATTGATGTATGGTTTGTTATGATAGGACAATATTTGTCTGAGATACAACTATTTGAAAATCTGCAAAAAAATCTAAATATTGAGAAAATCATCTTTAAAGTTGTTCAAATGAAGTTCTTAGCTATGCATATTACTAATCAAAAATTAAGATTTAATATATTTATGGTAGAAAATTTACAAAATATCTTCATGGAACATGATCTTTACTTAATATCCTAATGATTTTTGGCATAAAAGAAAAATGGATCATTTTGACCCATACAATGTATTTTTGGCTATTGCTGGTTATTGTGCTCCAGGGTCACATATAATAATGAATAAATAGTGACAATGTTCATATTTGATTGTACGATTCCTTAAAGTATCGTGAGATTTTATTTTATTTTAGCTGACTTCAGAGTATAAAAAAAAGTATATATATATATATTGTAAAATATATTATGTTGCTTGCAAAAAAATATTTTGGCCTGAATAACCTTATGTATTTTTGAAAGGCAAGTAGCTTTTTACTCACATAATGATGTAGTTATAGCATCTGCCAGCAGCAACTAAACCTGGCCGATTACTCAGCAGATGTTTGGACATTTTGTGATCTCCGGACATCAGTATTGGCAGCAGCCATTGAAAACCACATATTGATGGAGCACTAGTGTCAATCTGTCTGTTTTTGGTTTGTTTTACGTTATGTTCATTCTCCAGGGCTTTGTCTGCATCTAATTGAACAGTGCGGCTCCTAAGCGCTACAGAATCACAGATTGATTGTGTTGGCAGAATGTGAATGTTGGTTTAGTATGCATGTGCAGCGCCGGCGCAGCGTGAAGCATGCAGATTTCATTGGAACTGAATTTCAGCTGAGCTTCCCAGTAGGATTCGCTCCAGGAGCTCGACAACATTATAATGAGAAGCTGAGCTGAAGTGGAGCTGCTGTCAGTCTCTTTGTGTCTGATGACATTTTCTCTGTTCGCTCTTCAGCTTCTGATTCAGTCGACAGACGCCGGTTCTTCTGAAGCGCAAACTCACGTCTTACATGAGTAGAGTTTAGAGAAAACCCCTGAGCATCTGCAGCGGGACTGAGAGCGTATATTATTTATTATTGTCTGTTTATTTTATTCCTTTTTCCAGTTCAATATCAAAAAACAAACAGACAATTAAACAGACATCCTTTTTGTTGCTTGAGATGGTCATTGATTAGAATAAATAATAAATAAATAAATAAATAAAATTAACAGGTTTAGAATGACAAAGATATAATAAATAATAGCAATATAATAACACAATAATAACATGAGCATATACTGTAAGTATATAATGACAAAATGTAAATTTTTGATCAAGTGGTTCCTTAAAATATTGTAACATTTTATATTATTTTTATTTAATTTAATTTAATTTTACACATGCAGTTCCACAAAGTAAGAGGCAGATAAACAGAGGCAAAGTTGAGGATATAATAATGAGTAAATAATGACTGAATTTTTTGAATTGATGAATGATTCCTTAAAATATTGTAAATATATTTATTTTTTGACTGAACTATTCCTTGAAATATTGTAAGTTTTGATGTTTGTGACCCTGGAGCACAAAAGCAGTCATAAGTAACACAGTTATATTTGTAGCAATAGACAACAATACATTGTATGGGTCAAAATTATACATTTTTCTTTTATGCCAAAAATCATTAGAATATTAGTTTCAAGTTTCAAGTTTCAAGTTTCAAGTTTTATTTGTCACATACACGACTATACAGAGACTGTATAACCAGCAGTGAAATGAGAGTCGGGTCCGCTCCATGGACAGTGCAAATATTGAAAAAACAACACAAGGGAAGTAAACATAAGATAAAATGAATAAAAAATAAGATATAAAGAATAAAATATAAAATATAAAAGAATGTGCATGACAGTAAGCTGTAGAATTAAATATTAAGATAAGCATGACTGTACAGAGAGGAATGTGCAAACAGGTTGTACATGGTTGACATGAAGCAGCCAATCACAAAAAATGATGTGTAAAGATCATTAAGTAAAGATCATGTTCCATGAAGATATTTAGTAAATTTCCTACCATAAATATATCAAAACTTAATTTTTGATTAGTAATATGCATTGCTAAGAACTTCATTTGGACAACTTTAAAGATGATTTTCTCAATATTTAGATTTTTTTGCACCCTCAGATTCCAGATTGTCTAATAGTTGTATCTCAGCCAAATATTGTCCTATCATAACAAACCATACATCAATGAAAAGATTATTTATTCTGATGATTTCGGATGATTTATAAATCTCAATTTCAAAAAATTGACCCTTATGACTGGTTTTGTAGTCCTTGGTCACATTTTTTTTATTTTGACTTCAGCGTTGCAGATGAACAGAGAGGCAAAGTTGAAGATCTTGTTTCTGTTCTTTTTTAACTTACTTGTACATGAGCTTTTAGATAACATATATTATTGCCAAAAAACTAAACACAATAAATTGCTCTGGCAGGGCTTGCTGAACCTATTCCTTTTAAAAACACTGAGCTTCAGTAATTCCCAGAGACTCTGTCCGCTGTGAAATCCCTCGGCTCATATTTACCCAGATCATATTATTAGATGACAATTAAAGCAAAGTGCAGAGCTGTCCTCTTTCATGTGTTTCTAAATTTACATCTCATTTTCTCTCTCTTTCTTCATACCTGCTTTCCGCCGGCCTCACGCTGCTGAAGGAAGTGGAGGTTGGTATCTGTGTTTCTGTGTGTGTGTGTGTGTGTTTCTGTGTGTGTGTGTTTCTGTGTGTGTGTGTGTGTGTGTGTTTCTGTGTGTGTGTGTTTCTCTGTGTGTGTGTGTGTGTGTTTCTGTGTGTGTGTGTGTGTGTGTGTTTCTGTGTGTGTGTGTGTGTGTGTGTGTGTGTTTCTGTGTGTGTGTGTTTCTGTGTGTGTGTGTTTCTGTGTGTGTGTGTTTCTCTGTGTGTGTGTGTGTGTGTGTGTGTGTTTCTGTGTGTGTGTGTGTGTGTTTCTCTGTGTGTGTGTGTGTGTTTTTCTGTGTGTGTGTGTGTTTCTGTGTGTGTGTGTGTGTGTGTGTGTGTGTGTGTGTGTGTGTCTGTGTGTGTGTGTGTGTGTCTGTGTGTGTGTGTGTTTCTCTGTGTGTGTGTGTGTGTGTGTGATGTCTGTGTTTCTGTGTGTGTGTGTGTCTGTGTGTGTGTGTGTGTGTGTGTGTGTGTGTGTGTTAGGGATGGGCGATATCTTATCGTTTGCGATATACCGGTAATACCGGTAAAAATTCTCCACACGATAAGAATTAGTCTTCCCGCGATAATAACGATAAAGTCTAGTTGTTGACATATTTCTGTGTGCGACAGTGCGGAGCGACATCGCGGAAGGCAGACGTGAAACTGAGGAGGAGTATATCGCTAAATGATGAGCTCGAGCTGCTTTTACAATCTGTAACTGTTTGGTTAGGGCTGTACAGTGCACACACAAAAAAATCGGTCTTAATAAATGTAGTACAGCATGTGTGCAATACAGTTTTGCATGTGTATGAGCCTGTTTACAAATCTGCTTTTTCTCCAAATTAACTTAATAACATAGTCGAGTGTTTGAAATACTTCATTTTATGACCAGACATGGTTTCATATTACAGAATGATAGTATTATATACAGTGATAAAGGCTATGTCGATTAGCATTGCATTATAAATATACTTTCCTTATAAAAATACCCAAGATTGAAGAACACAGACAAACCATATATTTTGTGCAATCGTATATTTATTGTCTTCAAGTTTCATCAGTTAAAATTTCTCTTATCTCCGTTGTGCGTTTTATTCAGCGATAACTGGATACCTTCATGGAGAGTCGTCAGTAGTATTACTTCTGCGATGCATATGTGGAGTTTCTGCGCAAGAGCGCCCTCCGGCTTCCAGTATGAATTAAACAGTCATTGCATTACGTGTGTACTCAGTCAGTAATGCTCACAACAACCTATTTGGGGTAAAAATAGGAAAGATAATACTTTTCTCTAAAGAAACAGGATTCCCTGAATTATCGTCATTGATGTCGTTATCGCAATAAATACCAGAAATATCGTGATATATTTTTAAGCCCATATCGCCCATCCCTAGTGTGTGTGTGTGATGTCTGTGTTTCACAGGAGGCCCTCAGGGGCCCGACTCATTAACAATCTGGTTTACTGACACTGCCATTCAACAGCAGTATATGTTCAAGCCAATAACACTAATCAAACATCTACAACACCCTGATTCATTTGACTGATTTACAATTTTAACTGAATTTTGAGTAAATATTGTGTATAACAAAGGAACATTTTAACTGTTTGGTAAAATACCAGATTTTGAATGTGTTTTATTTTACGCCACACATGTGATTATATAATGATTTCTCATCAGGATGACTACATCCGTACGCTGGAAGGGCCACAGGCTTCAGATGAAAGTGAGTAACGCAACATACTCTTCGCTTATAAAATCAAAAAAAAAAAAATAAGATAGAATATTTTGCTCAGAGAAAATAAAGCCTAAATGAATTTTATGTATTTATACTTGTTTTTATTTTATAATAATTATCTAAGTTTTTTTTATATCACTGTAGTATTTTGTAATGCCTTTAAGCTGATTCAAACCAAAATTGTAATTAAAATTCACATTCACATTACAATAATGAGTAAATTGTCATGAAAATATTACAATGCAAAAACAGTTCTTGATGTACAAAAAAAAAAAAATATATATATTTTTTTTAAATCAAAGTGTAATTTTTTTTTTCCCCCTATAATTTTTGGGGAGACATTACCATAAATAATTGTCTTTAGCACATTAAAATTAAAGTTGAAAAGGATTGTCAGTGTTATTTTAGTATCATTGAGATACTATTGTACTTTTAATAGTTTTTTTATATTTTTTTAATTTTAATTTAAAAGTTTTAGATTTTTTTTTTTTTTTTATATCTACATAGTTTTTATTAATTTTTTATTTCAGTTTTAATGCAGTTTTCAGTTTTTAACACAGCAAGTTAAACAATGATAAAAGGTACTTTTTTATATTTTTGTTTTCTTTTATATTTTATATTATTTCCCTTAATGTTTATTTTAAGTAATGAAATAATAAAAAAAAATGTTGTTTGATTTAATTTACTCTAACTATAATAACCCTGTCCAGAGCCAGCTTAAAAACTAATCAACTCTATGTATTTCTTAATATAAATCTGTAAGGTAACCAATATTTCTGCTTTGCTCAGGATAAATCCGCTCAGTGTGCATCCGAAGCGCTCTGGAGCTCTGACTGCATTTTTATTTTTACACAAATATAATCCGTCTTCACTCATAAAATGCATTTATTCTTCTGCTCGTAACATCAGAGAGGAATCGCTGCTCTCTGCAGACGTTCTCATGCTTCAGTCCCTGAAGCTCCAGCATCAATCTGTCCATCATGATATAGAAAAAGAATTAAAGATCACGTCCTTGTGCTTTTAATGTGCACTGAAAAAAACATTTTGAAACAGTTTTCACTTACTTTTCACTCAGTGATTATCAGGGAAAAATTATAGATGCAGACATTTATATTTAGTCATTTAGCAGATGCTTTTATCCAAAGTGACTTACAAATGAGGACAATAGAAGCAATCAGAATCAACAAAAGAGCAATGATATACAAGTGCTATAACAAGTCTCAGTTATCTTAACGCAGTACACGTAGCAAGTTTAAAAAAGAAATTATATAATAAATAGAAAGAAAGCAGATAGAATAGAAAAAGAATAGAGCTCGCTAGAGGCCTTTTTTGCCTTTTGTTAATTGTATAATAAATAAAAAGAAAACAAATAGATTGTCAGGGTTCTGTTGTGTGTGTCATCTGTTCCCGCCTCATGTGTCCATATTTGGTTTGTTTCCTGTCATTATTAGTTAATTTGTGTCCAGCTGTGTGTATGTGATTATGTGTTAATTACCCTGTGTATTTAAGTCCTGTCTTTTGAGTTTGATTTGGTCCGGTCTACTCGTTACTCTCCGGTGTTTCTGTCCATGTCAGTCATGCCTTGATGTCTCCATTAAAGACTGTTATTTTGAGTTTACGTCCTCGTCTGCGTGTCCTTGTTCCTCCCTCGTGTGTGCACCGTGACATAGATATAATACAAAAAGAATAGTGTTAGATTTTTTTAAAGAATAGAATTAGAATAGAGAGTGCTAGAGTTAGAAGGACAAATAAAGATGGAAGAGATGTGCAGACATTTGATGCTTTTGTGATGATCAGCATGGTTTGCACTTAGACTTTGACAAAAAAATTTTTTTTTTGTCAAATTTAAACACCTCATCCTGTAAATACTGCATACGTCTTTGTAGTTCTCTTGTGTCTGATATATTTGAGCGTTTTTACTTTGTAGCTACATGATGTTCTTCTGGTGGCTGCATTTTTCATATTTATCCCCAGACATCGTCTGCTCTGTTTGAACGTGTGTAATCTGTCACGCTCGCGTCTGCTTACAGTGAATATTTCATGCCTATATCGAATTCCTAAAAGCTCTATTATTGGAGAATTTGTCTGTCTGCTGCTGGCCAATGACTCTAAACTAGTGTTGTCATATTGACTTCACGACCTGCAGACGATTATGCATTACTGTCTGAAATCCCATCTAATGTGGCAGTAATTACAGGCCCAGCGGGACTCAACACACATCAGATCACGGATCAGAAAGGGCTTTTGTTTGAGAGCGCAGATTAAAAAGGGTGAAAACGGGATCTTGAGGTTTTTACTGGAGCGGCTTTGCATAATTTAATTCAGCAGCTCCCTTTGGTCAAATTAATTGATTTATAGTTGGATCTAGTGTGAATCTACACTGTAGCATTGTTTCAACTAGAGCTGCCAAGCAATTACAATGTTTACCTATTGTGCTGATTAATTATTCAAATTAATTGCACATTCATTTTAAAAATTAAAAAAAGAAATTACACCAAAAGATCATTTAAAATCATTGTTGTGTTGAATAAAGCATTGAATACTGATTTTAAGGTTTTTTGATTCAGCAGTCATAAATAAAGATAATAAAATGGGTATTAATGTTTTTTTTACAAAACATTAAATGTTGAAATATGAAATGATTCTCTAAATATGTAACAAAGTCACTGTCGCAGCGAGTCACTGTCTTAATGAGTGAGTCATTGAATCATTCATTCAACCGATTCATTTAAACGGCTGATTCATTCCGAAAAGAAGCAAGTGACTCTATTTTTGAATGAATCACAGAATCATTGGCTCATTCGATTCATTCAAACACCTGATTCATTCCGAAACGAAGCAAGTGACTCTATTTATGAATGAATCACAGAATCATTGGCTCACTCGATTTATTCAAAAACTTGATGTATTCAGAAATTAAGCAAGTGAGTGTCTTTTATGAATGAGTCACTGAATCATTGGCTCACTTGATTTGTTCGTTTAAAGAGCTGATTCATTCAGAAACAAAGCAAGTGACTGTTATTATGAATGAGTCCCTGAATCATTTGTCTCAGTCAGTTTGTTCAAAGAGCTGAATAATTCAGAAACGAAACAAGTGACTGTCTTTATGAATGATTTACTGAATCATCTCACTCAATTTGTACAAACGGCAGATTTTTCAGAAACTATGCCAGTGACTGTCTTTATTAATGTGTTACTGAATCATTGGCTCACTTGATTTGTTCAAACGGCTGATTCAGTCAGAAAAAAGCAAGTGACTGTCTTTATGAATGAGTCACTGAATCATTGGCTCACTTGAATTGTTCAAACGGCTGATTCAGTCAGAAAAAAGCAAGTGACTCTTTTTATGAATGAGTCACTGAATCATTGGCTCACTTGATTTGTTCAAACGGCTGATTCATTCAGAAAAAAGCAAGTGACTCTCTTTATGAATGAGTCACTGAATCATTGGCTCACTTGATTTGTTCAAACGGCTGATTCATTCAGAAAAAAGCAAGTGACTCTCTTTATGAATGAGTCACTGAATCATTGGCTCACTTGATTTGTTCAAACAGCTGATTCATTCAGAAAAAAGCAAGTGACTCTCTTTATGAATGAGTCACTGAATCATTGGCTCACTTGATTTGTTCAAACGGCTGATTCATTCAGAAACTAAGCCAGTGACTGTCTTTATGAACTTTTCTTACACAGTACATCAAACAATTAAGACAATACAATTATAAGCATAAAGACAAAATAAAAGAAAGACAAAATTTTTTTTTTTTAAAATACTATTACATCTCAAGAAGACACAAAGGACGAATATAAAGATACAGTTTCAATGCTTTCAAATGAACAGAACTTTGGATAGTTTTCATATACTTGTCTAAGTCCACTTTGAATAAAGAATAAAGAGGTTTAGAGCCAGTAAACTTTTGTTTGTGAATGTGATATTTAGCCAACAGCAAACACAAATTAACGATGTAATATTTCCCTATCTTCTCTTTTGAGTATTCAAATCATCCAAAGAAAGCAAAACAAAAAGTCGCTTACAAAATAATATTGAATAAACATAAAAAAAATCGGACAAATTTTCTGATGTATTGTTTCTGTTGTTTCTGGTGCATTGCCAAAACAAATAAATGAAGTCTTCTTCAGAGGAATGACAAAAACAGCATGTTTATAAATGAGTCATTAAATCATTGATTCACTTGATTCGGTCAAAACCGTGGATTCTTTCAGTAACGAATCATCGACAGGGCAGTGCCTTAATTGTCTTAATCACTTTAACACATTGCTATTTCTAAAATTAATCACACCAAATGAACATGTTAAACATATTACAGCTCTAGTCTTAAAGGGATATTTCACCCAAAAATGAAAATTCTGTCATTAATTCATTCGTGTTCTGAATATGAACGAAGGTCTTATGGGTTTGTAATGACATGAGAGTGAGTAATTAATGACAGAATTAAAATTTGTGGGTTAACTATTCCTTTAACATAATGAATGTTTGCGCAGCCACATGTTACCTTGGGTTATGAAGATCTAATCATCTCTAGTTGTCATTGTGAGCCTTTAGGAATCAGAATGGGATAAATACGCCAAAAAATATGAGTTAATGTGGACGGATGGGCGGCTTACAGCGAGAGTCCTGCGTTAAATCAAACACCTTCGACACTTTACACCTCTTTCTCTGTGGCTCTCGGTGTGGCGGCTCTCATAAATTGATGAAGCTTGTAAGTGTGCTACAAATCATAGCGCAGGAATTGCAGCACGCTCGTGTTTCTATGGAAACACCTCCAGCGCAGCTCCGAGGCCTGCATACGGTCACACAGAAATCACAGGCATTACTCACCTCACGGGGTTTGAGCGTAATAATAACCCACAGCACAGTGTGTGTGATGATGTGAATGTACAGTCAGACGGTTATTATCATAATACAAACCCCAACAGCATGAACATATCATCACATCACAGTATTGTAATGTGCATGTCAGGGTTTCACAATCATGCAAAATGTGCAATTTTAAAATTGTGACTTTTTCCAATTCTGGAAAAGTCATACATTTTCTGTAGTCAGTATATATAATATTTTATATATTTCAGCTGAAAAATGTTTCAGCATCTGTATATGAATGTATTGTCCATTAAATGATTATAAGTAAATAGTAAAGTTTACGAAATCCTAGATATAAAGTTTAAAATAGTTTAGGTGGATAAATAATTAAAATAAAATAAAATTATAATACAGTTATAGTAAAATAAAAAGTAATAAATAACTGCATTAAAATATGTTTTAGTTAATATGTTAATACACAGTGTTACACATTTTAATCAAGTCAAGTCAAGTCTGCTTTATTATATATTTATTTAAAATAAATATCTAATAAATAAAAACTGAATATTAGATGAAAAGCTTAAACTTAAAAAACTCTTTAAAAAATAAATAAAAGTTATCTTGGTAAAAAGTCTACAAAATCCAAGATATAAAGTTTAAAATAGTTTAGGTGGATAAATAAATAAAATAAAATAAAATTATTATACAGTTATAGTAAAATAAAAAGTAATAAATAACTCCATGTATTAAAATATGTTTTATTTAATATATTAATACACAGTGTTACACATTTTTAAATAAATATCTAATAAATAAAAACTAAATATTAGATGAAAAGCTTAAACTTAAAAAACTCTTTAAAAATAATATAAGTTATCTTGGTAACTAATAAAGTTAAAGTGCTAAACCTAATAAAAATAAAACATTATTTGATTATACATTTGTATTACAAATATTATTATTAAATTAATAATTAAATTCATAATATATAATAAATGCAAACTAAATATTAGATGAAAAGCTTAAATTTAAAAAACTCTTTAATAAATAAATTAAAATTATCTTGGTAACTAATAAAGTTAAAGTGCTAAACCTAATAAAACTAAAATAATAAAAAAATATTATTAGATTATACATTTGTATTACAAATATTATTATTAAATTAATAATAATAAAATTAATAAATTAAAGCTAAATAGAAATATTAAATCCAATAAAGACAAAAGCACATAACAAAACACATAAATAAACTTTAAAATTTACACTTCAAATTATTGGTTAGTTTGTTAGTTGGTTAGTTAGTTAGTTAAACATTCTGTTAATATAATTTTCAATCATTTTGATTGGTCTTTCTATCCAGTAATCATGAACTGTAAATGTAATTGAAATTAATTAGTTAAAAGATGTGGAAACCCTGTATATACTGCTGTTTTCTACTATACTGTCATAGTATTTACATTCCAGTGTACTTTAAAGTCCAAAGAATATTATGGAATAAAATAATTGTACTGTTTCCAAATATATATATATATATGTATGTTCTGCAGAACGGAGCAGAGATATCCTGTCAGGTTCACGGTTTGTTTATCAGTGAATAATCTGAATAATCATCAGTCGAGGCCGCCTGCGGTGTCATTGCTGATATTTGTATGAACATGTTTTCTCTCAGGAATGGATGTTTCTGTGTGGTGTTGTTCTGTCTTTGGCCTGTAGTTGTTTGTTGTGCTCTTGTTTATCAGTTATCATCACACACAGAAAACAGATGGCATATTCTCCAGCCCCATCCCTTCGTCTCTTTCCTGAGGTTTTTTCTCTCCTCTAGTGTAGTTTTGAATTATTCATAATCAGTGCTCAGATGAAAAGAGATTCAGAATTTCAGTGTTTGATGAGATTATAAAATCTGCTTCATTTAGAGCCTCATATTCCTGTAACATTTATAAGGACACAGTAGTGATCTGATCAACATTATTCCTTTAGTAATCTGGTGCAAACTTCTATAAGGAGGAATTCACTAATGTGAGTTGCACCTGCTGTTAGTGCTGCTCATTTGCAGGCACATGTTGGTTTAGCTCCTGATTCGCTAATTGAATTATGCAAATTCCATCAACGAGTCGATCAAAAGCCGTGCTGAACGTAGTTTCCTCGCAGGCCGCTTCTGAGAGCAGGATCTGATCCAGACACCTGCAGCAGCTCTTTAACATGCAGAGAGTGTGTCGCCCGCTTATAAAGCTCTGCTCCATCATCTGATGAAGAACCACTGCTGTGATCAATACAAGATGAAAATCAAATGCTGCTTAATCCATCATAAATGAAATGCAATTATTCTTACTTGAGTTTCTGAGTGTGTATGTCAGGGTTGCAAAATGTGCAATAGATAGATAGATAAAAAATAGATAAATTAAAAAATAAGTAACTCCATGTATTATTATAATTTTTTTAATACTTTAATAAATATTATTAATAATATTATTTTTACAAAGGATATTAATAAATAACACTCCACGTTTAAAAATAAAGAAATAATAAATAAAATATTAAATAAATAAAATATTAGTATCCATCATAACTGAAATGCAATTATTGTTATTTGAGTTTTTTGAGTGTGTATGTCAGGGTTGCAAAATGTGCAATAGATAGATAGATAGATAGATAGATAGATAGATACAAAAAATAAATAAATTAAAAAATAAGTAAATTATATTTTTTATTTAATACTTTAATAAATATTAATAATATAATTTTTTTTAATAAATGATATTAATAAATAACACTCCATGTTTAAAAATAAAGAAATAAAAAATAAATATAAATATTAAATTAAAGATTTAAACATTTAAAAAATCTTGCTTAAATAAAAAAGCTAAAGTTGAAGTACTAAAATTATTAAAAAAACTGAAACTGAAAAACTGAAATAAAATTAAATTACAGCTAAATAGAAATATATAGAATATCTAATAAAAAGAACAAAAGCAAATAAATAAGTAAAACTTTAACTAAAAATGAAAAGAAAAGATATTTAATCATTCTGTCAGTGTAATTTTCAAGAGTTTTATCCACATGTATCACAAACTCTCATGAGAATTCACAGATGTGGAATAACCACAGATACAAATCAAATGCTACTTTGTCCTCCATTTTCTGCATTTAAAATTTCTACATTTAATCTGTCATGATACTGTAAGTGTTTTGAATGCACATGTTGATTTTGAGTTCTCCCGGGTCTGACGGTGGTTTTTGCAGGTCTGGACACCACGAAGGATCCGTGTCTGAAGGTGAAGTGCAGTCGTCATAAAGTGTGTGTGGCTCAGGGATATCAGAGAGCAATGTGTGTGAACCGCAAGAAACTCCAGCACAGGTCAGTCATAGTTTCATCACCATTGGTATCTTTTCTTTGACCTTTACAATGAAACCTTAAAAAGAACATCATTTATTCAAAATAGAAATCTTTTCTAACAATGTAAATCACTTTTTATCAATTTAACACATCCTTGCTGAATATAAGTATTAATTTCTTTCAAAAAAAGAAAGAAAAAAATGTTATGACCTCAAACTTTTGAACAGTAGTGTATATTGTTAGAAAAGATTTCAGTTTTGAATAAAAGCTGTTCTTTTTTAACATTTATTCATCAAAGAATCCTGAATAAACTATCACAGGTTCCAAAAAAATACTAAGCAGCACAACTGTTTTTAACATTATAAATCAGCATATTAAAATTATTTCTGAAGGATCATGTGACACTGAAAGCTGCGTTCACACTAGCATGTAGCATGGGGCTGGCGATGAGGTCGCTAGTGGGCGTTCTCACTACTGGTTGCCTTGACAGCAAATTAGGTTTCTTGCTGCTACATACAAACATTTTGGAGGCAAAATGCTAAATATAATATAAATATGAATTAAGTTCGTACATACAAACAAAAATGAATGAGAAACAGAGCCTATTTTTTTCCCATTGAGTATGTTTATCTACCGCTGAGAGGAGAATGATCACGTGAGCTCAACCGTCTTCTTTCCTATTGGCTGTCGCTCCCGAAAGTCGCTCTTCATTTGCATAAAGTTGAAGGATTCTGAACTTTGTCGCGTCGCTGGACACGCCCCATCCGGTCTCCAACGGTCGCTGTCGCTCATGTCGCCGGAAATCGCCAGCTCTCCATTGAAATCAATGGGATCCTGTCGCTTTGTCGCTGAGTGTCGCTTGTAGTGTGAACGGGGCTGAAAAAAAAAAAAAGAAAAATAAATTGATGTATTGTCAAGTATGGTGACCCATACTCGAAATTGGTCCTCTGCATTTAACCCATCGAAGTGCACACACACAGCAGTGAGTAGTGAACACACACACCCAGAGCAGTGGGCAGCTATTGCTCCAGCGCCCGGGGAGCAGTTGGGGGTTCAGTGCCTTGCTCAAGGGCACCTCGGTCATGGTATTGAAGGAGGAGAGAGCGCTGTTCATTCACAATCCCCACCTTCAATCCCTGCCGGACCTGAGATTCGAACCCACAACCTTTGGATTACAAGTCTGACTCTCTAACCATTAGGCCACGACTTCCCTGAATTACTGAAGACTAGAGTAATGATGCTGAAAATTCAGATTTGATCACAGAAATAAATTACAGTTTAGCAGATATTCACATAGAAAACAGCTGTTTTCTCTATTTTTGATCAAATAAATGCAGCCTTGATGAGCAAAAGAGACTTGTTTCAAAAACAATAAAAATCTTACTGATCCAAAAATTTTGAACAGCAGTTTATGTATGTATCATATTTTATACATTATTTTATGGCTCATGGATTTTTATCATGTTGATCATTTAGAGGCCTTAAATAAAATCAAACACTTTAATAAAAAATTACAAAAATACAAAATATACTAATTATAATATTCACTTTTGGTCAAAAAGGAAATGTTTTGATTTTTTTTTAATATAATAAATTAATATGTTCTAAAGTTTTCACTTTTTATAATGAATGAGGAATATTAATGTTAAAGGTTTACCTTACCTGTTTGATTGATTGAGTTATTTATTGTCATCGTGTGGTTTTTGGTGAACTGTATTAAATCCTGGTCAGTTTGCTCCGGAACATATTGATCGTAGCCAGAATTTCAACATAATACAAGAGATATCCATTAAATTGAGATTATAAGATACTCCATAGAAGATCTAATGATCCAATCATGTACTGAACGTTTATCGCTACAGATATTACAATAATGTACAGTATTTTGAACATGAATGTCTATTTAAATAAAAGTACAAATGAACTCAAATGTACTTTAGTGTTAATGGCTTGTCTCTTTCGGTCTCTGTTCAGTTGCTCCTGACTGATATTAACCACAGAACAGCAGAGTTTATGAACCCACCGAACATTTCTCATCTCTGTGTGTGTGTGTGTGTGTGTGTGTGTGTGTGAGTGTGTGTGAGTTTGTGAGTGTGTGTGTGTGTGTGTGTGTGAGTGTGTGTGTGAGACTTTCAGCATTTATCTGGTCCGCAGAGCTTTAGTGTAATCGGCAAAAACTAATGGGTCAGAACATTATAACCCGCCGTGTTCATATCTGCCGAAACGATCGTTCATCTCTGAGTGTGTGTGTAATAGTGTTATTATCTCTGTGTATGTGTGTGTGTGTTTGTGCGTTTAATAGTGTTATTATCTCTGTGTATGTGTGTGTGTGTTTGTGCGTTTAATAGTGTTATTATCTCTGTGTATGTGTGTGTGTGTGTGTGTGTGTGTGTGTGTGTGTGAGATAGTGTTATTATCTCTCTCTGTGTGTGTATGTGTGTGTGTGTGTGTGTGTGTGTGATAGTGTTATTATCTCCCTGTATGTGTGTGTGTGTGTGTGTGTTTGTGCGTGTAATAATGTTATTATCTCTGTGTATGTGTGTGTGTGTGTGTGTATGTGTGTGTGAGATAGTGTTATTATCTCTCTCTGTGTGTGTGTGTGTGTGTGTGTGTGATAGTGTTATTATCTCTCTCTGTGTGTGTGTGTGTGTGTGTGTGTGTGTGTGTGATAGTTTTAATTCTGTCAGTGTCGTCTGACTAATGCAGAAGCTTTACTTTCACTGTTCCTCAGCGGAGGAATGATCTTCACAAGCCTCCAAAACATCTCACATCTTCTGGGGAGCGTTTATTTCTTCATCTCTCAATCAGCATTGCATTGCATTATATGTTTGGATCATTTCAATCTCATCTTACTAAGACATTATTGTAGATATAGAGTGATGACTGATATTTAGATCATATTATGTCAGTATCTGCTGTACTGTTATAAAGATCTCATTCATTTACATTAAAAGCATCAGAATTTCATCATATAAATATCAGCATCTGCAGCAAATTGCATATTTTTGCTCAGTTTGAGTCTGAATAAAACTGAGCTGTATTTTTTCCTCAATATTCTCACAATATCAGACTATATGAGCCACAAAAACCTGGTGGGGCAAATATGATACTCAACAAAAACACATGCAAACTTTTTTTTTTCTATATTTTGCCTAAACGTTCAATAAAATGTTCAGTTCCTAAAAAAATTCTGGCTGTTATTTCAAATATCTCCCTCCTTCATTAAAAAGCCTCCTTCGTTGTGCAACATCATATGTCACACTGTATCCCAGAATGCAATGCGCTTGTCTTGACCTTCCTTGTCCGCTTCTATTTGTCAGTATATACTGTGCAGTATGCAGTTAACATTACTTTCATGCAGTAGGGCATTGTGGGTAAGAAACTGATCATATTGTGATGATGTTATAAGAAAAGGGTATTTTAATTTAATAAAAAGTCAAAATAAAAGTTTACAAAATATATGTACAACATAAAAAAATAAATCTATAATAAATAACTATATAAATTGATTTTACTATAGCTAAACATAATAGAAAATGTATTTATGTACAACACAAAAATGTAAAATAGTTATGTTGTAAGAAAAGGATATTTTATTTTAATAAAAACAAAGAAAAGTAAATTATATGTATATGTGTGTGTGTGTATGTATATATATATATATATATATACAGTATATATAAATATACACACACACAACAAAATTATGTACAAACATTTAAAATGTGAGAAAGGGTATTTAATAAAAAGTGTAATTTATTTAAAACAAGTCGAAATAAAAGTTTAAAAAATATAAAATGTATATAAAACAGATTTAAAATAAAGTAAATCTATAATAAATATCTAAATAAATCAATTTGTTTTATTT
>CM049860.1:31188463-31238463 GCA_027422415.1 Schizothorax lantsangensis | reverse complement strand
AAAAGTCATTTATTTTTAAATACGTTTTTTAAATATATATATTTTATTTTGTTTATTAAAATGTATTTCTTATTTATTTTTAATATTTTTTAAATATTCATTTTCAATTAATCTTTAAATATTAAAAAATTATAGTTATTTATTTATTTGATGCTTTATTGTCTGCTGCAACTCATTTCAGAAATGTTTTTGTTTGTTAAAAAAATTAATATTTACACACAGTTACATATTTTATTATATATGTTTTTATTATTTGTTTTTTATAATGTATTTTGTCTTATTTTAGAAAGTAGGCCATATCATCAGAAGGTTTTTATTAACATGCCCCAAAATTAACTCAATCAAGCTTGTCAAAACCTTTGACTAGCAGCTCTTTCTTCCTCCTCATAACATCTTACACATCCAAAATCACTCGTTCTTAAGCCAGAATGGTGAAAAACCATCTTCAGCCGCTTGTATCTGCTTAATTATGTATGTGAGTGTTGCTTTGAGACATGAACACACTGCGGTTCTTTCATATGAAGCTCTCTCTCGTGTGTGTGTGTGTGTGTGTGTGTGAGATCAGTGTAAGCTGGAGCAGCAGGCGTGTTTGTCGGGGAAGAATCTGTCCGTTCTGTGTTCTGGTTCCTGTCCTTGTATCAGTGCTGGACCTCCTAAAGCAGAACCCAAGATCAAGACGACTCCAGAGACACCACCCGAACCCAAACCAGGTCCACACACACACACACACACACACACACATTACTCCATCAGCTCTCACTGTAAACGTGCAGAATGATGTTTGGTGTCACAGTGAGTTCAGACATTCATGTTTTATGAAGCCTAGTTGGTTGAAATGTTAATGCATTCGAGTGAGTTTATTGTTCCTCTGAATTATTAATCTGCTGGCAGAAGTTAAAGAGAATCCTCTCATTATTTACTGGTGTTTCTGTCTCTCTAGAGCTCTGCACCGGTCAGGATTTAGCAGATTTGGGCGACAGACTTCGAGACTGGTTTCAGCTTCTTCACGGAAATGCAAAACAGAACAACTCTGGAAGACAAAGCACAGCATCAGGTGAAAACACAACAGAGTTTACTGCACTGTGAAGAAGTCTCTTCTGCTCACCAAGGCTGCATTTATTTGATTAAAAATACAGTAAAATTGTGAAATATTATTGCAATTTAAAACAGCTGTTTTCTATGTGAATATCTGTTAAAATGTAATTTATTTCTGTGATCAAAGCTGAATTTTCAGCATCATTACTCCAGTCTTCAGTGTCACATGATCTTCAGAAATCATTCTAATATGCTGATTTATTATTAATGTTAGAAACAGTTGTGCTGGTTAATATTTTTTGGAACCTGTGATACTTTTTTCAGGATTCTTTGATGAATAAAACGTTAAAAATAACAGCTTTTATTCAAAACTGAAATCTTTTCTAACAATATACACTACTGTTCAAAAGTTTGAGGTCATGACATTTTTTCTTTCATTTTTAAATTAATGCTTTTATTCAGGAAGGATATGTTAAATTGATAAATAGTGATAGTAAAGACTTGCATTGTTAGAAAAGAATATGCTGATTTACTGCTCAAGAAACATGAACATAAAAAACATAAATTCTGATTATTATCAGTGTTAAAAACTTTGGAAACATATTCTCGCCATGGAATAAAACTATGAAAACGGTAGTTGTGAAATATCTCACAATTCTGACTTTTTTCTCACAATTCTGAGTTAACATATGATGTTTTATTAACAAGGTTCGGGAGGAGCACGATCAGATAATCAACTAATTTGGCGCAGGTGCAACTCGTTTAGCTAACTATCCTAACGAGCACAGTGCGTGTGTGTGTGTGTGTGTACATACAGGTGCTGGTCATATAATTAGAATATCAAAAAAAAGTTGATTTATTTCACTAATTCCATTCAAAAAGTGAAACTTGTATAATGTATACATTCATTCCACACAGACTGATATATTTCAAGTGTTTATTTTTTTAATTTTGATGATTATAACTGACAACTAATGAAAACCTCAAATTCAGTATCTCAGAATATTAGAATATTACTTAAGACCAATACAAAGAAAGGATTTTTAGAAATCTTGGCCAACTGAAAATTATGAACATGAAAAGTATGAGCATGTACAGCACTCAATACTTAGCTGGGGCTCCTTTTGCCTGAATTACTGCAGCAATGCGGCGTGGCATGGAGTCGATCAGTCTGTGGCACTGCTCAGGTGTTATGAGAGCCCAGGTTGCTCTGATAGTGGCCTTCAGCTCTTCTGCATTGTTGGGTCTGGCATATCGCATCTTCCTCTTCACAATACCCCATAGATTTTCTATGGGGTTAAGGTCAGGCGAGTTTGCTGGCCAATTAAGAACAGGGATACCATGGTCCTTAAACCAGGTACTGGTAGTTTTTGGCACTGTGTGCAGGTGCCAAGTCCTGTTGGAAAATGAAATCTGCATCTCCATAAAGTTGGTCAGCAGCAGGAAGCATGAAGTGCTCTAAAACGTCCTGGTATACGGCTGTGTTGACCTTGGACCTCAGAAAACACAGTGGACCAACACCAGCAGATGACATGGCACCCCAAACCATCACTGACTGTGGAAACTTTACACTGGACCTCAAGCAACGTGGATTCTGTGCCTCTCCTCTCTTCCTCCAGACTCTGTGACCCTGATTTCCAAAGGAAATGCAAAATTTACTTTCATCAGAGAACATTACTTTGGATCACTCAGCAGCAGTCCAGTCCTTTTTGTCTTTAGCCCAGGCGAGACGCTTCTGACGCTGTCTGTTGTTCAAGAGTGGCTTGACATGGACCCTGAAACCCATGTCTTGCATACGTCTGTGCGTAGTGGTTCTTGAAGCACTGACTCCAGCTGCAGTCCACTCTTTGTGAATCTCCCCCACATTTTTGAATGGGTTTTGTTTCACAATCCTCTCCAGGGTGCGGTTACCCCTATTGCTTGTACACTTTTTTCTACCACATCTTTTCCTTCCTTCGCCTCTCTATTAATGTGCTTGGACACAGAGCTCTGTGAACAGCCAGCCTCTTTTGCAATGACCTTTTGTGTCTTGCCCTCCTTGTGCAAGGTGTCAATGGTCGACTTTTGGACAACTGTCAAGTCAGCAGTCTTCCCCATGATTGTGTAGCCTACAGAACTAGACTGAGAGACCATTTAAAGGCCTTTGCAGGTGTTTTGAGTTAATTAGCTGATTAGAGTGTGGCACCAGGTGTCTTCAATATTGAACCTTTTCACAATATTCTAATTTTCTGAGATACTGAATAAATAAAAAGAAATAAACACTTGAAATATATCAGTCTGTGTGGAATGAATGTATACATTATACAAGTTTCACATTTTGAATGGAATTATTGAAATAAATCAACTTTTTGATGATATTCTAATTATATGACCAGCACCTATATATATATATAGATGCAGCCTGCCTACCTCTGTCCAGTGACAGTTTTCCGGCATCCCTCCTCCACCCCAACTCCTCATCCCTAATCTATTTTATCCCATATTAGGGATGGGGGAGTTCTCTGGGTTCGGAGCCCTCCCCCAGGACAGCAAGCCAAAATATGCTTACTATTTGCTATCAGATTAGATGTAAGGGTGAACTCGTGAACTTGCAATTATGTTTTTTGTTTTCACCAAAAATTAAAAAATAAAAAAGGTAATATTTTTTTATCTCACAATTCTGCCTTGTTTCTCACAATAGTAAGTTTATATATAACAATTCTGTTTATATTGCACAATTTTGATATGTTTTTCTCAGAATTGTTAATAATTTAACAACAGATTTACTTGTTCATGCTTCTCTGATGTCTGTTAATAGTTTATAGTAGTTATTATCAATGTTGACATGCAGGTAAACGAAAAGGATATTTTATCATTAGTTTTATGTTTTTTTAGTTATAAATATTTAATTAAAAATATTTTCAGTCTATTTTTTCTAATTGCGAGTTTATATCTTGGAATATATCTTTATATCTTTGTAATTTTTTTTCTCAGTACAAGAGAATTCAGAAAAAAGTCAGAATTTTTGTCCTTTTTTTTATCCTGTGGTGGAAACAAGCTTATATAGCTTCTATAGTTTCATGTTTTTGTTGAAACTGTGATACATTTGATTTTTCAGGATTCACAGATTAATAGAAAGTTCAAAATAAACTTTTTTTGTAACATTTTTGTAACATTAGAAATGTCTTTACTGTCACTTTTGATCAAATTAATGCATCCTTAATGAAAAATTAAAAAATCAGTGTCCCCCCTTTCTTATGATCAGTTAAGTATATTATCATGTATTATCTCTCTTGAGCTTTCATAATGCATACTGTTACACTGATTATTTTTTCAATGGTTGGATTATCGTTCTGAGTCTCAGTTTGTTCCTCTGCAGTGTTTGACCGGGGGCTCGTGGCCGGCTGTAAGGACTCCATCGGCTGGATGTTCTCCAAGCTGGACACCAGTAATGACCTGTTCCTGGATCAGTCGGAGCTGGCTGCTATAAACCTGGAGAAGTATGAAGTGTGTATCAGGCCCTTCTTTAACTCTTGCGACTCCTACCGCGACGGCAAGGTTTCCACGGCAGAATGGTGCCTGTGCTTCTGGAGAGAGAGTGAGTGTGTCATGGGCTTTTCTTGGGAAATGATCAGCAAAATTATGCTTCGGTACAAAAACAAATAACATTACAAGTGGACCACTGGGGAAAAATTAATAAAAGAGAGAAAAAAAGAGTATTGTATAGTGATTAAAAAATATTTTAAAGAATTATTAAAAAAATATTTTCTTCTGAACCATAAATTGTATCATTTTAATGTTAATATATTATTTTTTTATTTTATTATTTTATTTTATCTTACCACATGTGTGATTTGAGAGATGGACTGCTGTGTCATTGATTTTTTAAATATTTTTTTTCATGTATTTTTTGCAGAACCTCCATGTTTGGCTGAAATCGAGAGGATTCAGATGCAAGAGCCGTCTAAGAGGAAACCGGGTGAATGCACACAAACAGACAAACTAGCAAAAATACAATTACAAGAAAATGATTAAAAATGAAGCCACTTGCGGTTAAGAAAGGAAGGATATAATACGCAATATATATGTGACCCTGGAGCACAAAACCAGTCTTAAGTCGCTGGGGTATATTTATAGCAATAGCCAAAAATACATTGTATGGGTCAAAATTATAGATTTTTCTTTTATGTCAAAAATCATTAGGATATTAAGATCATGTTCCATGAAGATATTTTGTAAATTTCCTACTGTAAATATATCAAAACTTAATTTTTGATTAGTAATATGCATTGCTAAGAACTTCATTTGAACAACTTTAAAGGTGTTTTTCCTCAATATTTAGATTTTTTTGCACCCTCAGATTCCAGACTTTCAAATAGTTGTATCTCAGCCAAATATTGTCCTATCATAACAAACCATACATCAATGGGAAGATTATTTATTCAGCTTACAGATGATGCATAAATCTCAATTTCGAAAAATTGACCCTTATGACTGGTTTTGTGACATATGTGCAATGGATAGAAGATAGAATACTTTTTTGAATACATCAATCCCATATAATCAGACTTCTATTAAATTAGAAAAAGTGTGTTTTGAATGGAAAATGGATGCAATGTATTTTTTTTGTGAGTTACAGGGAATTTCTATTGTATATAGTTGATTGATGACATCAATATGGGTAATATTAGTTAAGTAGCTAAATGAATGAATGAATAAATAAATACATACATGCATACAAAAATAAATACATACAATTTAAATAGACCAGGAACATGAATTAAGAGAGAAAATAGTTTTAATTTATATTTTAAAATGGTAAACATTTTGTAACCATATTAATGTTTTTGTATTTTGAAATAATTGGTTTAAATAATGCCAGTCTTGGTCTCTGTATTTATTTTCCTTGTTTAACTACCTAAGAGTAAGAAGGGAAATAAATAAATAAAAAAGACCAGAAACATGAATTAAGAAAGTAAGAAGTTTAAATTAATAGTTAATAGTTTTAAATTGGTAATCATTTTATAACCATATTACTGTTCTTGTATTATAGAAATAATGCCAGTCTTGTCTTTAACCCCTTAACTGTCACCCCCCCCATTTTTGAACATATACGTGAGAGTGCACTATCCAAACTTAAACTCTTATAATTCATGAATGCTTTGGAATATAGATATAAGTTTGGTCTCTTTTTTAAGAAGACAATCAGCAGATTACTGTAGAAGTGGAATTATTTTAAAATATGAAAGTAACAAAGTTATAAAAGTTTAAATTTACTGTAAAGAAAATACACAGTACTACATTTTTTATATTTTATATAAAATAAATATTTTACATAACAAGTTTTACTCTAAAATTGATATAAAATTAAAGCCTTATGTCTAAATAAGTTATGTTCCAAATTTGAAGTTGATATGAAAAAAATTGAGATTCCTGTGAGATTTTATTTAGGGCGTCATACCACAAACAGCCACCGGGTGCCGCCAAACTCCATTGAATTTAGTTTGATGCATTTTTCTGTCACAAATGTCTAAATTTCTCTGTCAATATTACTCCGATCACAAAAAGACTACCAAATATGGAATTCTGAGAGTCAGACCTTTCCGGCGATATGTATTTTGTCAAGATTATAAAAAGTTTTGATTCTAAAAGACCGTAATGCATTGTGTAATATGACACTTGACTCCGCCCACTAAGGGGGAGGAGACCGCCAAAAGATTTTAAAGTACAATTTCCATGGTAACGCAATATCCGATTTCAAAATGGTTTTCACAGGATGAATTTTGAGGTTTTAAGCTTTCAAATGATATATAATTTATGATGATTACAAAAATATTTGACAGGGAAAAAAGACAATGAAAAAAAGAGCGCCAAGCGTCCCACAGGTGGGACGGTGACAGTTTAAAATGAATAAAAATCAATAAATATAAAAATAATTAAATATAAAAAATAATTAAATATAAATAGATACAAATCATTAAATATAAAAAAAATATTAAATATAAATAAATAAAATTAAGTAAAAATTAATAGTTAATAGTTTTGAAGTGGTAAACATTTTTTAACCATATTAATGTTCTTGTATTATTATAAAAATAATGCCAGTCTTGATCACTGTATTCATTTCCCTTGTTGAACTAGCTAAAATTTAATAAATAATGAAATATAAACAAATACAGTTAAATAATTAAATAAATTAATAATAAATAAATAAACAAATAAAAAAAAAATACAAAGAAACTGTATCAATGTAAAGGTACTTTATTTATTTTGTTTTAATCTTGTTTAATTAGCTAAAAATAAAGTATAATGAAATATAAATAAATAATAATTAAAGATTATTTTAGTTTAATATTTAATTGAATATTTATTAAATAAATTAATAAAAGTAAATAAATACTAACACATATATAGCAATGAATAAAAACAATAAGTAAATTAAATAAAAATACCAAGACATGAATTACAAAAGTAAAAAGTTTTAATTTCACATGAGATCACTAATACTTGTGTGTCTGTGTGTGTGTCCGTGTCCGTGTCCGTGTCTGTGTCTGTGTGTCTGTGTGTCTGTGTCTGTGTCTGTGTCTGTGTGTCTGTGTGTCTGTGTCTGTCTCTGTGTCTGTGTCTGTGTCTGTGTCTGTCTCTGTGTCTGTCTGTGTGTCTGTGTCTGTCTGTGTGTCTGTGTCTCTGTGTCTGTCTCTGTCTCTGTCTCTGTCTCTGTCTCTGTGTCTGTGTCTGTCTCTGTGTCTGTCTCTGTGTCTGTGTGTGTGTGTCTGTGTCTGTCTCTGTGTCTGTGTCTGTCTCTGTGTCTGTGTGTGTGTGTGTGTGTGTGTGTGTCTGTGTCTGTCTCTGTGTCTGTGTCTGTGTCTGTCTCTGTGTCTGTGTCTGTGTCTGTCTGTGTGTCTGTGTCTCTGTGTCTGTCTCTGTCTCTGTCTCTGTGTCTGTGTCTGTGTCTGTGTCTGTGTCTGTCTCTGTGTCTGTGTGTGTGTGTCTGTGTTTGTCTGTCTCTGTGTCTGTCTCTGTGTCTGTGTCTGTCTCTGTGTGTGTCTGTCTCTGTGTCTGTGTCTGTGTGTGTCTGTGTCTGTCTGTGTGTCTGTGTCTGTGTCTGTCTGTCTGTGTGTCTGTGTCTGTGTCTGTCTGTGTGTCTGTGTCTGTGTGTGTCTGTGTGTGTGTGTGTGTGTGTGTCTGTGTGTGTGTGTGTGTGTGTGTGTGTGTGTGTAGGCATGTACATCCCCAGCTGCGATGAGGACGGTTATTACCGGAAGCTGCAGTGCGACCGCAGCCGTGACGAGTGTTGGTGTGTTGACCCTCACGGAGCCGAGGCCCCGAGGTCCCGGATCCATGGAAACCCTGACTGCGGTGAGTGACCGCTATCAAAAATGGATCATTTTGACCCATACAATGTATTGTTGGCTATTGCTACAAATGTACCTGTGCTGCTTATGACTGCTTTTGTGCTCCAGGGTCACATTTATGGTGCAGTGATTGAAACTCTGTCTGTGTGCCGTAGACGAGCTGCTCAGCTCTGGAGATTTCAGCAGCGGCGTCGGCTGGGAGGACGAGGAGGAGAAAGACATGGATGAGAACGCAGAGGAAGAAGAGGAGGAGGAAGAGGAGTCCGAGCCGGGAGAGAGCGACGACGGTGGATACATCTGGTAAAACAGCTTCAGCGTCTCCTGCTTGGTGCACCGACAAACCACCTGATATACTTCTGCTTCCTGAAACATCCCACCAGCGTTTGAGTTTGCATTTCAGTGTTTTTCATTTCTGTCATCGCTTTAACGGATGCAGGGGCGGACTTAGTGATTTGGGGGCCCTAAGCAAATTTCAGGTATGGGGCCCCAACACAATAACTATATGTGACCCTGGAGCACAAAAGCAGTCATAAGTAACACAGGTATATTTGTAGCAATAGACAACAATACATTGTATATGGGTCAAAATGATCAATTTTTCTTTTATGCCAAAAATCATTAGGATATTAAGTAAAGATCATGTTCCATGAAGATATTTTGTAAATTTCCTACCGTAAATATATCAAAACTTAATTTTTGATTAGTAATATGCATTGCTAAGAACTTCATTTGGACAACTTTAAAGGTGATTTTCTCAATAATTTGATTTTTTTGCACCCTCAGATTCCAGATTTACAAATAGTTGTATCTCAGACAAATATTGTTCTATCATAACAAACCATACATCAATGGAAAGATTATTTATTCAGCTTTCAATTTAAAAAAATTGACCCTTATGACTGGTCTTGTGGTCCAGGGTCACATACAGTATGCTCTTTTACGCAAAACCCTTATTTTGCTCTCTCTCTCTCTCTCTCTCTCCCTCATAGGTTATAACTAGTTTATTTACCCCTTCACAACTTAAGTAAATAATTAGTCAACCTGATGCTGTTCTAAAGCTATATTAGGCTTCCTTATTTTTTTCGAATCACAAAAGAAGACATTATTAAAAAATGCTTGCACTTGTCCATTTAATGAATTGTAAACTTCTTCAATCTTTTCACAAAAAGGATTCAAATGTCATCATGCAACTTGTTCCGTATCCCAAGTGTTCTTGAGGCATACAGTAGGGTTTGCCGAGAAACAAATCATAAATATAATCTATTAGGCTATTAAGAGAAAATCTCATCGCATTCGTGCATTTATACGGTGAGTGAACATTCGAGGCTCTCCAGAACACAAATACACTCTGGAGCATTTGCCAAATATGTTTCGCCAATATCAGATGGGCCCCTTGATTCCCCGGGGCCCTAAGCAGCCGCTTACCTCGCTTATTGGTTAAGTCCGCCCCTGAACGGATGCAAGATTCAGATGTAAGAAAGACTCAAACTCTGCGACACGGCAAACACGAAAGCCTGGAGTTTGATGCATCATCATTACCAGGGTATTACGGTTTATTTGAGGTGATTTATGCAACAGAAACCTCTGGAGATCAGGTTTACACTCACTGTACAGACCTTCATCCGTGTGAACGTGACTATAATCATGAGTTTCAGCTTCTGTCTCTCTAAAAATCATGTTTTTAACGCTCTTATGCACTAAAAATGATAAACATAATGCATATTCCCTACATTAAGGCTCAGACACGATCAGAGAGTTACTGAGATTTCAGATATGCTCATATGCACATTTATGACGTTTGCTCTCTGGAGCAGCTAAAATAGTCTCATTATTGTGCAAAGATACTGTATTTATGAATTGTGTTTGCATTTGCAAATCAAATTTTGTGATTATGAATAAGGATATGAATTTATCAATTGATGTTTGTAAATATATCAACTTTTTGTGGATGTGAATTAGCTTTAGTTTGTTTATTACAATTTATAAGTAATGTATTTATTATAAGTATATATTTGCAAACATAAATTGATAAGCTCATAATCTAATTTATATTCACAAAATATGATTTGCGAATACACAAATTTACATCCACAAAAAATGTGAATATGAATTTGCAGAAATGTGCAAAGATACTGTATTATACTGTATATATTTGCAAACATAAACTGACAAACTCACCTAATTTATATTCACAAAATATGCATAGCAAAATTGAAATTGACTAAATGCAAAACCTAATTCTTAAATACAAAAGTATATTTGCACCTTCCTGAAAGTTTCTACATCAACGGATTGACTTCTTTGTGAATTTGATTACATTTAAATTTATTATTATAAGTATATATTTATAATTTATATGTGATGTATTTATAAGTATGTTTATTATAAATATAAATTTGCATATACGTCTAATTTATAAGTATGTATTTATTATATTATATATTTGTATATATTTATCATTTATAAGTAACTTTTATTATAAGTATATAATGGCAAACAGAACAAGACAAACTCATAACCTTTCATATTCACAAAATATGATTTGCAAATGCACAAATTTACATTCACAAAGATTTTTAAATTCAAAACCTAATTTATAAACACAAGTATGTTTGTGTCTTTTCTTACATGTTCACAAAATATGATTTGCACATGCACAATAAAATTTACATCCACAAAATAAGATTGATTATGAATAACGAAATGGCTTTTTTTAATGTGAAACAGCGTACGCATTTGTGAATCATATTTTGTAAATGCATTAATTTTGAGACTATTTTAGCTCCATCTTGCTCTGCTGATAAAAATATTTGCAAAAGAGTCAATGTAGCAAACAAACACAGACATGGAGCGATCCAGACCTTCCAGAAACATCCGAGCTCTTTAAACAGCACCTGTCCAGTCAAATGAAACTTAATTCTGATGACTGACAGCTGAAAAACTCTCTGAATCAGAACTGACTCCGGTTTCTTGAATGTAAGCGTCTGTCTGACATGAACGTGTCTTTGATTCACATCAGGTTGTGTTTAACTGAAGCCTGTGGGACGTCAAAGGTCATTTTTGCTAAAACAAAACATGAAATGTTATGAGTTATTGATTATGTAAATGTTCTCGGCTTTATTTTTCATATTGCATGATAGTTCACAGCTGAAAGCTCTTTTATTGGCTCTTTCCGTGTAAAATAGCAGTCAAAGCGTGATGTGTGATGTTGAGAAGCTCGGCTCCTCGAAATCTGTGAAATAAAATGTTGTAAATAACTGAAGCGTCTCTCTGATACATAATCAGCTGTGTGTTCGTGTGTAAGGATGTATTTGATGTTCTCTACATCTTAAGAAACTCCGGAGGAGAAATATCATTGACTGAGTTTGACAAAGCGTCTGAGAATCAATATCTGGCAGTGAACAGAATTAATATACAGCCTCAGAGTCAGTGAAAATATCAAACAGCATGAGAATCAGATCATTCATGCTCATTAATGCATCAAAAATATTATTCAGAATGAGTTTGAATGTGATATTACTTCTGTTTCATTCACACTGGAAATGGACGGTGTTGAGTGCAGTGCATTGTGGGATACTGTATTCCAGCTGTATGCTGCAGTTTCCCAAATGAAGTAGAGATCTATGCATACAGTAATTTGCATATGCAACAGGGTTATTATAGGTTTATTATTATAACTAATACTAAAACCATAAAAAAATGTATTTAGTTGAAATGCAATAAGCCTTAATTGAAATAAAATAAATATTAAATAAAACTTGCTAAGATGACTTTTCTCATTTTTTAATTTAACTTTATGTACTAAAATAACTAATCAAAATTAAAACTGTAAAGGCATTAAAAAAGCTAAAAGCTAAATTATGAAATAAAATTAAAATAAAAAAGTATAAAAATAAAAACTAATTCAAAATATGAATTATTAAATTAAATTCAGTTATTAAATTACTATTACTAAAAAACTATTAGCAGCTAAATTAATAAAAATGCAGAGTTACTACAAAATTGACAAATTACTACAATTTTAACTACAATAAAAACAGTATAAAAATGAAGTAATTCAGAATATAAAAACTAATAGTTACTAAATTACTAAAAAACTACATTAGTTACTAAATTAATAAAAACAATAAGAATTGGTAAATTACTACAACTTAAACTAAATGAGAACAAAGTATTAACAAAAACTATATTAAAATATTAATAAAAACTGTAATAGTTACTAAATTACTATTACCAAAAAAACTGAGCTACTTTAAAATTAAAGTAAAACAAAGTTTAAAAATATAAAAATGAATTCAAAATATTAATAAAAACTAATAGTATATCAGTGATGCTAAAACAACCCTGCTGTGCAGTATAGATGCTACATACTGCAGGAATAGTGTGCGTTTACAATTTATGCATTTGGAAAATGCTTTTATCCAAAGCCACTTGTGCATTATTGTGAAGGTGCACATTGATTTTATTTCATGCATTCAAATACACTTCTGCTCATGCGTTCCCTAGGAATCGAACCCATGGCCTTGGTGTTGCTGTTTGAGCTACAGTATGGTAGTTTGTTTTAGTTGTTAAATCCTGAGGGTGAAATCAGGCAGAAGAAACCAGAACACTTTCAGCATCATGCAGCGGTGATGCAAGTGTTGCAGACTCACACATTCACATCTGCAGCTTGTGCTTTAACCAGTTTACATCTACAAACAGTGTTTGATTAACACCCTGAGGCTCAAACACACATTTATAGCCACTGTGAACATGCACTCTTTATCTGAAGACACTCAAGTTAACTTGGTGTTTGTGAGGATTGCTGTGTATTTCTGTAGTCGCTGTCGGTGAATGACTGAATGATCTGAGATCTGGAAATCACTGCTGCCTCCTGCTGTTCTGCTGTGGAATCAGAATCAGAATCAGAATCAGAATCAGAATCAGCTTTATTCGCCAAGTGTGTGCAAACACACGAGGAATTTGTTGTGGTTTTTAAGAAGCTCTTGGTACATACATGCATTCATACATACATACATATAAACATACATATCTGACATGAGAACAGAACATTTAAATAAGCCTTAATAATAATAATAATAATGTGTCTGAATCTGGAACAGAAGATTTATGTACAGATTTGTGCCTTATTTACTCTATATATACAGCTGTATAGAAAATTATGCATACATATTTACATAGTTCTAGAGAGAGTAAATAATTAGAGATGGGGGATGAATTACAGGCAAGAATTAGGGTTAGAGAATTACAGAACACAGGTAATAATTCCTGTGTTAGTGGTTTAGGCTGGAGATGGCATAGGGGAAAAAACTGTTTTTATGCCTAGATGTTCTAGTGCACAGAGATCTGTAGCGTCTGCCTGAAGGGAGAAGCGCAAACAGGTCGTGTCCAGGGTGAGAGGGGTCTGTGATGATGTTACCTGCCCGTTTCTTCACTCTGGAGTAGTACAAATCCTGAAGGCTGGGCAGGTGGACACCAATGATCCTTTCTGCTGTCCTAACAGTCCGCTGCAGTCTTCTTATATCTGATTTGCTGGCTGACCCAAACCATACAGTTATAGAAGAGCACAGAACCGACTCAATAACAGCAGAGTAAAACTGTGTCATGTGCGCCTGTGGCAGGTTGAACTTTTTCAGTTGACGAAGAAAGTACATTCTCTGCTGGGCCTTTTTCACGATGGAGTCTATGTGAGTGTCCCACTTCAGGTCCTGAGAGATGGTGGTTCCCAGGAACCTGAATGACTCCACTGCATTCACAGAGTTGTTCATGATAGTGAGTGAGGGGAGAGGTGGGGGGTTTCTCCTGAAGTCCACGATCATCTCCACAGTTTTAAGCGTGTTGAGCTCCAGGTTGTTTAGACTGCACCAGACAGCCAGCTCCTTAACCTCCTGTCTGTAAGCAGACTCGTCACCGTCCTGGATGAGGCCGATGAGTGTGGTATCGTCTGCAAACTTCAGGAGTTTGACAGAGGGGTCTTTAGAGGTGCAGTCGTTGGTGTAGAGGGAGAAGAGCAGTGGGGAGAGAACACAACCCTGAGGAGCTCCAGTGCTGATGGTGCAGGTGTTGGATGAGAATTTTCCCAGCCTCACTAGCTGCTGCCTGTCTGTCAGGAAGATGGTGATCCACTGACAGACGGAGGTGGGGACGGAGAGCTGTGTCAGTTTATTCTGAAGGGTGTCCGGGATGATGGTGTTGAAAGCGGAGCTGAAGTCCACAAACAGGATCCTTGCATAAGTCCCTGGTTTGTCCAGATGTTGGAGGATGTAGTGCAATCCCATGTTGACTGCATCATCCACAGACCTGTTTGCTCGGTAAGCAAACTGCAGGGGGTCCAGCAAGGGTCCAGTAATGTCCTTCAGGTGAGCCAACACGAGCCTCTCAAATGACTTCATCACCACAGACGTTAAAGCAACAGGTCTGTAGTCATTAAGTCCTGTGATTTTTGGTTTCTTGGGCACAGGGATGATGGTGGAGCGTTTGAAGCAGGAGGGGACTTCACACAGCTCCAGTGATCTATTGAAGATCAATGTGAAGATGGATGATAGCTGAACAGCACAGGCTTTGAGGCAGGCTGGAGAGACACCGTCTGGGCCTTTGGCTTTCCTTATCTTCTGTCTCCTGAAGACTTTGCTTACATCTTCTTCACAGATCTTGATTACAGGCTGAGAAACAGTAGGTGGGAGGGAGGGTGAGGGTGTTGATGGCTGTGTTGTGGGATGGTCAGAGTGGGTGTGGGGTGTCAGACCAGGCTTTTGTTTTTGAAACCTACAGTAAAAACTGTTCAGGTCTTCAGTCAGTTGTTGATTGGCCTCAGTGCTGGGGGGAGGGGTCTTGTAGCTGGTGATGGCTTTCAGGCCTTTCCACACTGATGTAGGGTCGTTGCTTGAAAGCTGTTTTTTTAGCTTTCCAGCATAGTTCTTCTTTGCCACTCTTATCTCCCTATTCAGTGTGTATTTGGCCTGTTTGTACAAGGCTTTTTCCCCACTCCTGTAGGCGTCCTCTTTGGCCAGGCGAAGCTGTTTGAGTTTTGTACTGAACCAAGGTTTGTCGTTGTTAAATGTTAAATAAGTCCTGGTAGGTACACACATGTCCTCACAGAAACTAATGTAGGATGTCACGGTGTCAGTGAGTTCATCCAAATCAGTAGCTGCAGCCTCAAAAACACTCCAATCAGTAAGTTCGAAGCAGGCTTGTAGATCCTGCTCTGTTTCAACAGTCCATCTCTTTACAGTTCTTAAGATAGGCTTAGAAGATTTAAGTTTCTGCCTATAGGCTGGTAGAAGGTGAACCAAACAGTGATCAGAGAGTCCCAGCGCTGCACGGGGGACAGAGTGGTATGCATCCTTTAAAACAGTGTAACAGTGGTCCAGTATATTGCTGTCTCTGGTGGGGCATGTGATGTGCTGTCTGTATTTAGGCAGTTCGCGTGTGAGATTAGCTTTGTTAAAATCACCGAGAATTACAATGAAAGAGTCCGGGTAACGCTGCTCTGTGTGTGTGATTTGGTCGGCCAACAGTTCTAGCGCCGCGCTCACACGCGCGTCAGGAGGAATGTACACACTCACCAGAATAAACGAGCAAAACTCCCGCGGTGAATAAAAAGGCTTACAGTTGATAAAGAGAGCTTCCAAGTTTGGGCAGCACATCTTCTTTAAAACAGTCACGTCTGTACACCAGCCTTCATTGATATAAAAACATAATCCACCACCTCTCGTTTTCCCCGATGATTCGGTGACTCTGTCTGCTCTGAACAGCTGGAATCCGGATAGATGAAGCGCGCTGTCCGGGATAGCTCCGTTCAGCCACGTTTCCGTGAAACAAAGCACAGCAGAGTTTAAAAAGTCCTTGTTTGTGCGGGTGAGGAGTTGTAGTTCGTCTGATTTATTTGCAAGGGAGCGGAGATTCGCCAGGTGAATACTCGGCAGCGGAGTCCTTAAACCGCGCTGTCTGGTTTTCACGAGCGCACCAGCGCGCTTCCCTCGCTTGCGTCGCCTGGAGCGCTTGAACAGGAACGCAGCTCCTCCGACTAAAATGTCCAGTAAAACGTCTGAATGTTCAAACGTCGGCAAAAGGTTATCTGGTGTGCTATTTCTTATGTCCAAGAGTTCGTTTCTAGTGAAGCTGATCGGAAAATCGTTGCTTAAGACAGGACAAACAAACAAAAACAGAAAAAGTACCAAGGAGCAACAAACCGAGGCAGCCATGTGCGGCGCCATCATGTTCTGCTGTGGAACTGAGGTTTAACACCGTTTAAAGGAATATTTCTGGGTTACACTTGATTTTTAAGGTGTCTTTGTTTTGTTACAATTTAAATATACAACTGACTACTGAGTAATATTAATTAACATGCACTTACTGTAGATTCAGGGTTAGTTGCATGCAATTATAGTAAATTACTGTTATTACTTTAAGTACATGTAACAAGGACACTTAATTGGTGTTAAAAAAATCAGTAACACTTTATATTAAGGTGTCCTTGTTACACCGGTTACATGTACTTACTATTATAATAACAATAAATTATGCATAATTACATGCAACTAACTAATCCTAAACCATATAGTAAGTACATTTGGTTAATTAATATTACTCAGTACTTAAATGTATAATTACACTGTAACAATGGCACCTTAAAATAAAGTGTAACCAAAGATTCTGTGGTTCCAAACCCATATGAATATTTCTTAAGTAAAACATAAAGAAACATTCTGAAAAATCCATACGCTTTTATGCAGACAGTTCACACGTCTGTCAAGCTCCAAAATGTGCCATTAAGTGTCATAACAGTATTGCATATAAATTTACTAAAAAATCTATACTGAAATATAGCTCTCAGGTCTCATGTGTTGTGTGCGTGAGTCATATGAATTACTGATAGGATGCTTTTATCATATTTGGAGAATATCTATGATTTCCAGGTTTATTCAGTCAGTACTTAACTGTTTTGTGATTGGTTTAATTTTTTTCTTACTCAAATAAATTGAATATTTGAATAAAGAAATTAAATGAATATTTGAAAGATTTGTTGCATGCATGATAAAGTATGCCCCCCCCCCCCCCGTTTGGAATTATTTGAACTCTTCCTTTTATGATTATATATTGGATGATTTTAATTCTAATTTCATGATTTTTGTGCTTAAACCCCTAATCACAAAACTCTTGATGGAGTTTAACAGACCTGGTTATTTTCATTCTAATGCTTTCTGAACTTGAAAATCAAGATATTAAATAACAACAGTAGAAACATTCTTCAAAATAGTTATAGTTTATAGATGTTTACAGTCTGTTATGATGGATTCCTGTACACTCAAGTCAAGGCTATGAACAATAAAAACACATTTATACTTCATTATACAATATTTACACATTTGCAAAAAATGATCACATCTGAGTCGTAGGTGCTCTCATATCAGACGAGCCAAAGCTTCACCTGATGATCAACAAACACCAACCACATCTGATGACAGACTGACATTCAGCACTATATGAACATTATCTACAGTAGAATATATATTACAGCATACTGTACATCTCAAACACATCAGCTCTTTATAGTGCAGAAAGATGCTAAATGATACTACAACACTCAAGTATAACAGTGCAATGTAAAATCTCCCCGATCGAACGTGGTCTTAATATTATTCAGAAGCTGCAGGAACTGATAAATCACAAGTGCTTGTACTTTGATCATTGGCTGGATTCCAGGCTCGCAGGCCTTTAATACAGTAAGAGCATGTGCTTCTGTGTTTAAAGCTGCAGTGTGTCACTAGCAATACGACACCCTCCACCTTTAACATGCAGAACACAAAACAACAAAACCCTCAATAAAATATCCACTAAATACACAAAATGATCAAATCAACAGCTCGTATTTATAGAAGCTTGTTTCTGCCACAGGATACAAAATTAATAAAGGAACTGAACTTTTTATCTCAGAATTCATACTTTTTTCTAGCAATTCTGTGGTTTATATTTTATAATTCAGACATTTTTTCTCGCAGTTCTGGCTTTTTCTCAGAATTATGAGAAAAGAGGTCCATATTGTGAGAAAAAGTCAGAAGAGTGAGATAAAAAGTTGCTATAGTCTTTTTTAATGTTTATTTCATTGTGGGGAAAAAACATGAATTGCAAGATGTAACCTTATTATTCTGAGGATTCCAAAAATTATGAGATATAAACTCAGAAATATGACTTTCTTGCAAGTCTGACTTTTCTTCTTTATGAGGAAAAAAAAGGTCAGAATTCTGATATAAACTAGATATAAACCAGAAATTGCAAGAACAAATGTCAGAATTGTGAGATGAAAAGTTGCAATTACCCTCATTTATGGCAGAAACAAAAAATAGAATTGCGAGATCTCACAATGCATACTTTCCTCACAATTTTAGACAGAATTCAGAGAAAAATGTCAAATTTGTGACTTTAGAAACTCAGAATTATGACTGACTTTAAAGGGATAGTTCACCCAAAAATGAAAATCCTGTCATCATTTACTCATCCTCAAGTAGGTCCAAACCTGTATGAATGTGTTTGTTCTGAACACAAAGGAAGATAGTTTGAAGAAAGTTTGTAACCAGGCTGTTTTGGGGCACCATTGACTTCCATAGTAGGAAAAAAAATACAATGTAAGTCAATGGTGCCCCAGAACTGCTCTGTTTCCCTCATTCTTCAGAATATCTTCCTTTGTGTTCAGCAGAACAAACACATTCATACAGGTTTGGAAATACATGAGGGAGAGTAAATGATGACAGGATTTTCATTTTTGGGTGAACTGTCCCTTTAATATCTCACAATTCTGACTTTTTCTTTAATTTGTGAAAAAAAAGTCTGAATTGTGAGATAACAAAGAAGTCACAATGACCTTTTTTAATTTTTTTTAATCCGTGTCAGAAACAGGTTTCCATATTTATTGCTGATAATCAAATCAAATCAGGCCAGAAGGGCTGAAATCAGTCGATGTACTGCGAGAGCCAGCGGAAACCTTCACCGTAACCCTGCTTCTTCAAGACGCTGCACATAAAGACCTCGAGCGGCCGCACGTTTAGCTCCTTCAGTGACACGCTAGCCTGCAAACACAACACCAGACACTCTGAACTCTGTTCAACTACACACTAACATGTTATGATGCTTACTGACAAATCATCAGAAGTGTTTCATATACACGACCAGACAACAGTTGAACAGTGAGATTTTTTATGTTTTTAAAGACGTCTCTTCTGTTCAGCAAGCCTGCATTTATTTGATCCAAAGTACAGCAAAAGTAAAATTTAAAATAACTGTTTTCTATTTTAATATATTTTTAAATGTCATTTATTCCTGTGATTTCAAAGCTGTATTTTCAGCATCATTACTCCAGTCTTCAGTGTCACATGATCTTCAGAAATCATAATAATATGCTGATTTGCTGCTTAAAAAACATTTATTATTATTATTATGTTGAAAACAGCTGAGTAGAATTTTTTTTTCAGGTTTCTCAGATGAATAGAAAGTTCAGAAGAACAGCATTTATCTGAAATAGAAATCAATTTTGATCAATTTAAAGCATCCTCGCTAAATAATAGTATTAATTCCTATAATTTCTCCCCCCCCCCCCCCCCCCCCCCCTTCAAAAAATATATGAAGAGTTTATTTGCAAAAACCGATAAACGCCACTTTAAAAAAAAAAAGAGCTGATTGCGGTGCATTATTCTCCACATATAGCGTGATCTGAACCCTAAACACGTTTTGTCAAAAAAGCCTGTATTGTCCACTTTCAAGGCATCACGAGTTCACGTTTTACTGCAGAAGCCGACAAGCGCTCTTGATGTTTGTGAACAGAAGCCGATAAGTCCATTTTAGCCAATCAGCGCGCTGTATTCAGGTCAGGTGACAAAGCTACTTCCACTTTGAAAAGACGTGCTAGCTGAGAGGAGTTTCGTCAAAGCTGACTAAAAGTGATCGAGGACGGATAATTTCGATGAACTTGATGAACCTGTGATATCTTCTTCAGGGCATAAAGGAAAATAAAAGCTGAAACGTTTTCATGGATTCTTGCAAAAGCAGCGCGTTACAATGATGAGGGAAAACTGTGTAATCACATCCATAAATCTATGATCACAACAACAACAACGTTTGTCAGGCATCTACATTATCATCTAAAGAGATTACAAACATTAAACAAGTGTTTTTTAAACTCTAAAACATGAAATGTGGAGTTATCTGCTTCTGCTATAAAACAAACTTTTAATATGTAAAAAAACATACTTTCAATGAACTTTAATTTTGTAAATTACCTGTATTTGTTTAAGTTATTATTACTTAATCAAAACAACCCAACTGCAGTTTGATTGATATTACTTGGAATGCGCAATAAAAAAAAAGTGATTTCTGAAAAAAGATAAAAATGGAGTTATTAGTTTTTGCAAATTAACTCTTCATATATATATATATATATATATATATACACATACTGACTCAAGCTTTTGAATGGTATAGTGTATAACGTTACAAAAGCTTTTTATAAATACTGATCTTTGTATTCGTCAAAGAATCCTGAAAAAAATGTACACTTTAAAATATTTTCAAATAGAAAACAGTTATTTTATATAGTAAAAATATTTCAAAATGTTACTGTTTTTGCTGTACTTTGGATCAAATGAATGCAGGGTTGGTGAGAAGAGACTTCTTTAAAAAACACGTTTGACTGGTAGTGTGTTTGTGATTGGCTGCCGCTGACCTTCCCAGTGGTCTGTCCGTCCAGAGCGAACACCTCTCGCAGACTCTTCTCGCTCACGGCCTCCGGACGGTCGATCTTATTCCCCAAAACCAGCACGGGCACGCTGGAGATGGTCTCGTCTGACAGCAGAGCCTGAAACACAGAGACGGAGCTCAGAGAGAGAGGAACGTCTGCCTGCGATCGACTGAAGCCGTGCACACTTACATCCAGCTCCACCTTTGACTCCGCCAGACGCTCGTGATCCGCACAATCCACGAGGAACACCACGCCGTTGACCGCAGGAAGGTAGTTCTTCCACACTCTCCGTGCTGCAGATGAAAGACAACAGAAACAAGGACAAAACTTCGATATTAAAATCATTTCTTCTTTGTTTTCCACAGAAATTGAACAGTGTATACAGGTCTGGAACGACATGAGGTGAGTAGATGATTACAAATTGATCATATTTGGGAAAACAAATGAATTTAACTACATGACTGATATTGAAATGATAGTTCTGACCTTGTACATGACCACCCAGATCAAACGTAGTGAATGTCATTCCTGCGATGGTCAGCTCCTCTGATGCTGAGAGAAACACAGTCAGCTCTGAGCAATGCCTGATGGGAATGATTCATCTCACAGCTCTGTTTTAATTGTAGTAGTGGAGTCTTACTGGGGTGTAATGTGGGCACATGTTGTCCTAATCTGTCGTCTTTGAGCATGTGCAGCAGAGTCGTCTTCCCAGCATTATCCAGCCCAAGAAAAACCAGCTTTCCAGACTTCTTATACAAACCTGCAAGAAACAAACACAAGAAACAAAATAAAAGTTTTTGTTCACAAAATTGACATATGTATATGTGTGTGTGTGTATTATGTATATATGAATACACACACATACAGTATATATTTTATATACATCATATATTTATTTTATATATATATATATTTAATATATAAACAAAGCATATTTTCCTTAAATATATACATCCATGTGTGTGCATTTATATAAACATAATAAATATACACAGCACACACATATGTATATCTATATCTATATCTATATATATATACATACATACATACATATATTAGTGCTGTCAAATGTTTAATTACAATTACTCGAAAATGTGTATACTGTGTATATTTATTATGTATATATAAATACGCACATATACGGTATATATTTTGAAAATATTTAAATGTATATACATTTATATATTTATTTATCTAATATTTTATATTATATATAAGTATATTTAATATATAAACATAACATATTTTTATTAAATATATACATGCATGTTTGTATTTATATATACATAATAAATATACAGTATAAACATTTTGTAAACAAAAACTTTTATTTTGGATGCGTTAATCGCAATTAATCGTTCGACAGCACTAATATATATATATATAAATAATTTGTTTCACAGAAGAAAGTAAGTTTTTAAAAGAAATGAATACTTTAAATTGATTAAAAGTGACAGTAAAGACATTTATAATGGTACAATTTTTTTTTATTTCAAATAAATGCTGTTCTTTTGAACTTTCTATTCATCTGTGAATCCTGAAAAATAAAATGTGTCACAGTTTCCACAAAAATATTAATCAGCACAACTGTTTTCAACATTGATAATAATCAGAAATGTTTCTTGAGCAGCAAATCAGCATATTATTATGATTTCTGAAGATCATGTGACACTGAAGACTGGAGTAATGATGCTGAAAATACAGCTTTGATCACAGAAATAAATTTGAACAGATATTCACTTACTGTAAAAAGCAGTTATTTTAAATTGCAATAATATTTCACAATTTTTACTGTATTTAATCAAATAAATGCAGCCTTGGTGAACATAAACAAGTTTTGACTGGTACTGTACAAGCAGTCTGTAGTCTAGATATCTACTTGTTCTTTTTTCTGAATATTTTCCATGTTAGAATAATATTGGAGTGATTAAATCTCATAAATGTATGTGAACTTCATCTGAACTCACCTAAAAACTGCATCACTCCACTGAAGCCTCTGTAGATCCAGTCAAATATAAATGACATTGCAGACGTTTCCTAACAAAAACACAGAAAACATGACTCATATTTTACACATAAGAAAAAATTAATAAATTAACCAGGCTGGTCACTGAAAGACTGCAGGTCTGAAACTTCTCAAAAGAGAAACAGTAGTGTACTAATATTCATCTACTGTAAATATATGCAGAACAAACATGCAGACACACCACTAACAACCATGGCATGTTTTTAGACATGTAACACGTAATACTGTAACATTTCTATCACATGGTAATATTTTGGTATTTTCTGTAACTTTTTGTACCATGTTTTTGACATTTAGGACACTATATCCTAATATTAGCATGTTTTCCACACCTATCAATATGCATGTAAATATTATGGTAAAAATTCAGTACCATGGCATATAGAGTTACAATAACATCTGTACTGTACAGTGCATCTGGAAAGTATTCACAGCACTTCACTTTTTCCACATTTTGTTATGTTACAGCCTTATTCCAAAATTGATTAAATTCATTATTTTCAATGTGAAAGAAGTTTGTTTGAAATCTTTGCAAATTTATATTAAAAAAAAGAAGAAAAAAATCTCATGTACATAAGTATTCACAGCCTTGGTTTCCTTCAGACATGATGCTGGAATTGAGGTTCATCAGACCAGAGAATCTTGTTTCTCTCAGTCTGAGGGTCCTTTAGGTGCAGGGGCACGGAAGGTGTTTTATGTAGGGGGTGCTGTGGGGGGGGTTGTAGTCAATTTCTGCGTATAAATATTACGCCAAATAGAAACAGAAAATCGTGCTATAGCCTGCACACTTTCATGAGATCGTGTTAGACAACAATTAGCTATTTTACAAATGGGAATGGGCTACAATTAATTCATAACAATGTTTTACATTCAAGCTACATTCAAGCTTAAAAACCCTTAAAATGTATAGTGAAAAGTTCTTTAAAAGCATCTGGAATGCAATAAAGTAATTTTAAAGCTGTTTTTATAGCATTTGCTGCATGGATTAAAAAGATAGGCCAATAAATAATTCACATAGGCCTGTCAGTCAGACAAAATTGCGTCGCAGCAAATCCTTTAAATTTCAAGGACAACGATTTACATACTTTTTTTATTATTGAATACTTATTTGAATATTTATTTTTAATAAAATAAAACGCAAATTATAATCGGGCCTGTTTTAGGCTCTCCCTTATTTTTATATTTTAGACGGTGACGGGGAAAAAATGACTCTCCATCTCCTCATTGGACACGCAGAGAGAAATATATGCATCTTAACGGATTACATAGGCTAATGAAGAGTTTTTGCTTTGCTTTGAATTATTTCGTTTTAAAGTAGTAATTTAAAGCTTTCTATAGATATATTTATCATATCTGTGAGCCAGTTTCCAGTTGCTGAGTTTCGGTTCATCATTGAAGCTCTCTTGTTCAAGACCGTGATTTGGCAGGATGTGCGCAACGCGCGCATCAAGTAGCCCTGCATCAGTTTAATAACTTTGATAACTTTAATTCTTACAACTGTTAAATGAATGGGCAAACTCAAATATAATCAAATCTCTTTTCATAGTCAAATCCCAAATATTCAAGTATAAATATACAGTATATAATATATATATATATATATATATAAATATAAATATATATAGCCTATATATCACAACAGTTTACAGTTGCCCACAGAAAAAAGCAAGGGGTGCTGCAGCACCCTCAGCACCCCCTGTTCCCGCGCCCCTGTTTAGGTGTGTTTTTTTTGCTAATTCCAGACCCGTATTCTCAAAGCTTCTAAGAATCCTCTCAGAAAGCTCCTAATTTAGCTTAAAAATGTCTATGTAGGAGTCTTAGTTTAAGAGAGATTCATGACCAATCTAAGAGCAACTCTGAGAGAGGAAAAGACAACAACTCTTATCTTAATGAGGAGGCGGGGCTAACCCGTTGCTAGGTATGACACAGACTTTTGAAGACTGTGATTGGTTGGCTGTCCAAGAAGGGGAAAATAGAGCCTGTTTTTTCATGTTTTACTGTACTCTTTCTCTCTCTCACACACACACACACACATTATATATGTATATATATTCTTTATTTTCATTTACCATGCTGTCGTACTTAACGTATTTTATAGGAAATGGACAGCGACACACTAAGGTTCTGAAAGTGCTGTAATTGTTTGTGTGATGTCTTTGCTTATAGAAGGTTGTGATAGACCCAGATCATCACTGCTGCATTGCATTTTTCCTGTTGCTAAATATGTTAATGTAGTGATTACTTCCATTTCTGACATTATGGCGTTTCTGCACGGTGTCGGAGATGTTAGCGTGTGTCTCTAATAAGATCGGTCACAAACATGATCTCTGCACGATCTAATGTGTAGCGTCTTATTAACTCGCCGTCATGCATTGTGTGCAACACATTTCTTCTCCTTCTTCATGTTTCGTTCATTTTCTCCACTGCTAAAGAGACTCTTAAGCTTTCTGAATTACTTTTTTCTTTACTACGATCTTTTCTTTCATTCTAAGAGGAAACACCCACATTTCTAAGAATTTTGTCTCTAGGAGCAACTCTTTGAACTAAGATTGTTCATGAATACAGGCCCAGGTGTGTTCACTGAGGAGAGGATTGAGTTTGGTCACAGCAGCATAAAGCTCAGATCGGTGGAGTGTTGCAGTGATGTTTGTCCTTCTGTAGTTTCTCCTATCTCCACATATGATCATGGAGCTCAACTAGAGTGACCATCAGGTTCTTGGTCACCAGTCTAGACAAGGCTCTTCTCCATCAGTTGCTCAGTTTGTCCAGGAGTCCAGCTCTAGGAAGAGTCCTGGTTGTTTCAAACGTCTTCCATTAAGGGTAACAGAGACATGCTTCAGTGAAGCTTCAATGCTGCAGGTTTGTTTCTGAACTCTTCCTCAGATCTGTGTCTCGATACAATCCTGTCTCTGAGCTCTACAGACAATTCCTTGGACTTCATGGCTTGGTTTGTGCTCTGACATGCACTGTTAACTGTGGGACCTATACAGTATTTACAGGTGTGTCCCTTTCCAAATCATTATCATTATGGGGTATTGTTTGTAGAATTTTGAGGAAAAGAATGAATTGAATCCATTTTGGAATAAAGCTGTAACATAACAAAATGTGGAAAAACTGAAGTGCTGTGAATACTTTCCAGATGCACTGTACTCTATAGTGTACATGATCTACTATGTAGTGTACACTGTGTCAGCTGTCAGTGATGTACAGACACGTTCTGTACAGTAAATCAGTTTTCTGCTTGCAATATTATCTATTATATTATGATTATTATATATGAACTTATCATATAATACTCAAGACAGCATGAAGAGACCAAACACACACAGATCAGATGAGTGACAGAGTCATCAGGTGCAAGATAACACACACACACACACACACACACACACACACACACACACACACACACACACACACACACACACACACACACACACACACACACACACACACACACACACACACACACACACACACACACACACACACACACACACACACACACACACACACACACACTCACTCACTCACTCACTCACTCACACGCGCGCACGCGCGCGCACACACACCGTTAATCCCAGGCCTGAATAAAGCCTCGTCCGGTTCTCTCTCTCTCTCTGTATGTATGTGTGTGTTTATCATCGCTCACCGTTTCTCAGACGCGTGTCAGAGTGCGTCGTCGGTGAATTCTCCGGGTTTCTGCCGTTATTCTCTAAAAGCGCGCGAGCCGCTGAGCGTCTCTAGTAACCCGCAGGATCTCTCACATGAGCGCGCACGCCGGCCTGACCCGTCACCCCACTTCCGCCTTGAGGCACGTCACCGTCGGTGCGCGATCTCATTGGTCAGAGAGTGTTGCTTATCTTACAGTTAAATAATATAATTAAACCCGTTTTTGTGTGTGAATCATGAAAATAATGTCACAATGCTGAAAAAAATGAATAAATAAACAAATAAAAAATGTTTCACGTCAAAATCATGATGTCTAGAGACATATGAACGTAATTTAATCTTGATAAATGTTTTAAAATGGCGTAGTTTATTTATTTATTTATTTATGCGCTAATGTCAATAAGATTTGAGATACTGATACTGATTTTGATACTGATTTTCCTCCTGTAAGCAGCACCCGGAGACTTTATTTATCATTTATTTTTTGCTTTGCCATTACTCTAAAAGGATTTTCCAAATATATATATTTTTTATTGTGAACCTTGTCAAAAAATGTTCTTTACTTTAGGAAAATGTTTTTTATGTATTTATTAAATGGAAAAAGACCAGCAACACCAGAAAAACCAAATATATTCAATTTTCTTATGTTACTAGCAAAATATTATGTACATAAATGCACATTTTCAAGGCAGAAAGCACTTTTGTTCTGCTTGCTGATTTACTGCAGTATTTTGGGACTATTTCCAATTCACCTAATAATTAAGTAGTAATTAAAAACGATTGAAATATGCAAGTCCTTTAATCTTTTCCTTTTAATATGATTTATTTTCTTTAGTTACATACCTCTGTCCTTTTTACATTTATTTATTTCATGTTTTTTTAAACTTCTCGTGTATTGTAACTGCCTCAATTAAAACTTAAAAAAATGTACAAAAAAGTAAAAATGTGATTACATAAAAAAAAAAAAATTTTTTTTAAAAAGTCGTTTTTTAACTGTAATGTTGCGCCTCTGGCGGAGCGTGTGTGTAACTGCAGGTAAAGATGGCGCAGGTAGAGAGTGCTCTCATCAGCTGTTTGTTTGTCTTCTGCAGCAGCACAATGTGATCCTGTCTGGACCTGATCATGAACTGTAAGTACAGTTCTTCGAAACGAACGCTATGATGCGGATTTAATCACACTTTTATGGCTGTAGAACGTCAACCTGTGCATGCAGGTGTGTTGCGCATCCAGCCACTGACCGCTAGATGCCGCTGTTTACACATCTATTCCAACACCACATGATGCTCAATCTGTTCAATGTTTCATTTAATATGCTGATGGGATGCATACAGATACAGAAGATCATGCATATAGAAATCAGTGATGTTCATCTGGTTGTGAACACACATACATATCTAAACTCTCACTAATGGGAAAAAACACTCATATTAGCGATCAGAAACAGTAGCTATAACAAAATGTGTTATACTAGTATATATATATATATATATAAAAATATGAATATGGGTGAGATGATTCTTTAGTTAGGATTTAATATCTTAAATGTTTTCAGTCTGCATCTCATATTAAAACATTCATCACACACCCAGTAATAAAGATCAGATCTTTGCTATAATCAACCTTTAAGTGGACTTTAATATTGTGTGTGATAGTCATGACAAGCTCAAAATTAAAACTTCAATACTTTCTTAGGGAAAAGTGATTAAAGAGATGCGATAAAAAGTTTAAAGCCATAATAATTCATTCTTTACACTGGTGTTCAAAAATATTTTTTGAAAGAAATCTCTTCTGCTCATCAAGGCTGCATTTATTTAATCAAAAATACAGTAAAAATTGTGAAATATTATTTCAATTTAAAACAGCTGTTTTCTATGTGAATATCTGTTAAAATGTAATTTATTTCTGTGATCAAATCTGTATTTTCAGCATCATTACTGCAGTCTTCAGTGTCACATGATCTTCAGAAATCATAATAATATGCTGATTTGCTGATAAATTATTATCAGTGCTCAATAAAGTCTTGGTGAGCAGAAGAGACATCTTTCAATAGCATTAAAAAACCTGAATTATTCCAAACATTTGACCGGCAATGTAAAACTATAATTGTTTTTCCGTGTATAGGGCAGGACATTTCCCCAGTTACAGGAAGATCACTCTCACGATCCTCATAATGTCGTTTTTCTCATAAACATCAGACACAGAGTAACAGATGCTGCTACAGTGATGCTGGTCTCCATGGTGACGGGGCATAAAGTCAAGAAATATCATCATGACGTTACCAGCAATTACCTGTAGAACCACAATCAAGTGTTTCTGAACAATTATAGTGATTAAAGCCAGCCAAATTAATTAAATGTGCTACAATTAGATGTTCCTTTACCATACAGATGCAGAAATAGATATTGAAATGATGCATAATATAATTATGTATTGTATTTCAGTAAAAGAGCTCTTGACAACCACAGATGTGTATTCATAAAGTTACATTGCTTTATTCTGATTGAGTTTGCATTGAAATACAGTATTTTGCACAGACTATCTAACATCCAAACTTTATTTAGGCCTTTATGAATCAAACTACACAGTGTTTATCAGAAACTAATATAATATATGACAGAATTATGACAGCCGTGAGTCTGCTGTTGTTGATGGATTCATGTAATAAAACTGTTTTCTGGTCATTTATTCTCCCGTCAGCGCTGATGATCATCATCTATGTCTGTTTGTAATAGAACCATTTATCAGCTAGAAAGAGAGAAAAAATATGATTTTTACACTGTAAAAAAATTAAAAAACTTAAGTTCAGCTGCAGTCTTAAGTATAATCAAATCAGAATCATTTTGATTTATTAAAACATATTAAGCTGACTGATATAATATAAATAGAGTGCAATCTTGTATAACTTAAAAAATGAAGTTTAAATTAAGTGAATTAAAGTAATGCAAAAACACATGTTGCCATGACTTAGTGATCATATTATTTTTATTTTATATAATCAGATGTGTAAATATATCATATTATTAGATAATATATCAAATTATTAGATCATATTAAAAACTATAATAAATTATATATAAAAATGGGTATGTATATATGTGTGTGTGTGTGTGTGTGTGTATATATATATATATATATGTGTGTGTGTGTGTGTGTGTATATATATATATATATATGACTAACTTATTTATTTGTTGTGTATATATATATATATATATATGTGTGTGTGTGTGTATATGTATGTATGTATGTATATATATATATATATATATATATATATATATATGAATATATATATATATATATATATTAAATGTTGTTATATATATATATATATATTAAAGTTTGTATATATATATATATATATGCATATATAACACATGTATATATATATATATATATATGACTAACTTATTTATTTGTTATATATATATATATAACAAATAAATAAGTTAGTCGGACATTTGAGAATGAGCATAGAACAGAATAACATTGTCTTCTTCTGAAAACTGTAATAACTTTTTATTTTTCTATGAAATGATCATGATATTTCTGTATAAATAAATATATGTTGGAATTAGATATTATTAGTTAAATATTATATATTAGATATTGTAGTTGTATTAGATATTACTATTAGATATTTACTAGATATTTGTATTAGATATTATTACTGATTTTACTGTAGATTATGTCATACTTATCTAATAAAAGGTATTGTTTGTGGTTCAGGATCGCTCACCTGAGCTCGGCGGAGGCTCTGCAGCACCGTACGGAGGAGCCTGAGAACAGAAGGAAGATCTTAGACCAACAAAAATTATCTTTCTGACATCATTTACTTACTTTCTTTAATGGAACATAAAAAGAGAGATATTTCTGAGATGCTTTACACAAGTTCAGCTGCTTTCAGTCGAGAAACTTAAAGGAACAGTTCACCATAAATGAGAATTTACTGAAAATGTGTCGCTGCATCAGTGTCTCAGCAATGGATGCTCTGCAGTGAATGGGTGCCGTCAGAATGAGAGTCCAAACAGCTGATAAAAACATCACAATAATCCACACCACTCCAGTCCATCAGTTAACATCTGGAGAAGACAAAAGCTGAAACAAATCCATCATGAAGATGTTTTTCCACTAAAATATGAGTCCATAATAATGCTTCCTCCAGAAAGTCTATCTGCTGTTGTCTCTCACATCAAAATCAGCTGTTTTGGACTGTTTTGTCTTGTAAACGCTGCTTGATCTGTGCAGATTTCTCTCCTGATTCAGACCAGAACACTTTTTCACTGGAGGAAGCGTTATTATGGATTATGGACTCTATGTATTCTAGTTAAAAACGTCTTAATGATGGATTTGTTTCAGCTTTTGTCTTCTCCAGATGTTAACTGATGGACTGGAGTGGTGTGGATTATTGTGATGTTTTTATCAGCTGTTTGGACTCTCATTCTGACGGCACCCATTCACTGCAGAGCATCCATTGCTGAGACATTCCTCCAAATCTGATGAAGAAACAAACTCATCCTAATATTGGATGGTCTTTGGATGAGCACATTTTCAGCACATTACCATTTTCACTATTTCTTTAAGCACATAATGAGTTGAATTTCACACAAAACTATCATGTGACTTCAGGGATGTTTTGCATGAGTTCTGTGGACTACTTAAATGAGACTTTAATTTGAGTTAAATGAGACTTTAATGATGAGCTTAATTATGCTTTTTGACATTGACAGCTCCGGCTTCTCCTGTCTGAAGCGACATGAGGATGAGTAAACGACTGAAGATCATTTCTGGATGAAACATGAAGGTTTTTAGTTGAAGTTTAATCAGACGATCAAACTCTCATTGCACTATTCAATCAAAGTCATCTTGAAACAATTTGCCGTTGCATGAACGATGATTAAATCCAAACAGACCCCTGGTATTGTTGGAGAAGAACGCAATCAGAGGTTCATTATGCTCACAAGTTCCCAAAGGTCTGGATGCTTCTGGAGACTGAATTATAGACAGAAAACACTCACTGAATCCACGACGGCTTGAGCTTCACCGGCGGAGCGGCAGAAGGGACTGTCAGAGACGCAGGTGTTCATACTGAAGGATATACATTTCAGACACAAGCAGAACATTAGAAATCAAGTCAAAACCAAATTTACTTCAGTCTAGAGTCGCTAGAGGTGAAGCGAACTAAACAAACCCAGACGATCAGCTGTTGATATCTAATATCTGTCCTCAAATCTGCCACAGATTGCCATCAGAAACATGATTTTCAATCCGAGCGTGACCATAAAGGCCATCTTGCTGACTAGTTTCTATGTTTATAGAGATCAGATGTTTGTGTGCCTGTATATTTCATCCTGATCACCTGTTGCTGAAGCTGAAATAGACAATAGTGATAAATAAATTCAGGAGGTGTGCATACGCTTTAGACTGAATAATAATGCCTTCCTTATAGAAAAAAACCCCTGAAATGCTCCCTATGTAGACAGCACACTAGGTTTTGAATTCATGCTGCTGTCAAGAGTTTCATTTCAATTAAAATCGATTCATTTTCAGCACGGTTGACAAGTTTGAATTTAATTAGACTGCTTTTAAACAGATTTTTTCCCCGCGGGTTAAAGGTTTGACATATTGCATGAATTATATTTGACAGAAATGCATGTATTGAAGTATTTTATATTCTAGCCGTGATAAAGCCGTGCTGGTGATGAGTTTTGTGAGGGACGGTCAGTGATGTCTTTGAGCGCTGTTATGAAAACAGACTGTTTATGATTACTAATAATTTGAATGTGGGTTTTACTAAAAATAATAATTTACAAACATTTTACAAAATATATTTACTTATTTTTAAAATCACTTAAAAATAAAATGATTTCGTATAATTTACAATAATTTTTTTTTTTTAAAGATATAGTATATTTATGCATTTTTTAAAGCACTTAAAAAATTTAAAAATTATGTAGTATATATACTATAAATAAACATTTTAAAACATTTAAGAAAATATGTAGTATGTTTATGATTTTTAGAGCACTTAAAAATTAACATAATTTAGTATAATTTACTAGAACTAAACATTTTAAAATATTTAAATATGTTTGATTTTAAAGCACTTAAAAATAAAAATGATTCAGTATATTTACTAAAAACAAGCACTTTAAAACGTTTGTGAAAAGATCAAATATATTTGATAATTAAAATTGTTTGTTTATGATTACTACTATTATATAGACATTTTCAAGTTGAAACTGGGTTTTACTAAAATAATCTTTTAAAAACATTTTAAAATATATATTTGCTTATTTTTAAAGCATTTATAAATTAAAATGGTTTAGTATAATTTACTAGAAATACAATTTTTAAAACATTTAAAAAAATATTTAATATGTTTATGATTTTAAAGCACTTAAAAATAAAAATGATTCAACATATTTACTAAAAATAAACACTTTTAAACAAGATACAGTAATTACAAATATTTTTGTTTAGTATTATTATTATTATTATTATATAGACATTTTCAAATTGAAATTAGGTTTTAGTAAAAAATAATCAATTTAAAACATTTAAGAGAATATATAATATATTTACTTATTTTAAAAGCATTAAGAAAGGATGTAGTATATATACTAAAAATAAACATTTTAAAACATTTAAGAAAATATACAGTATGTTTATGATTTCTTTAGAGCATTTAAAATGATGTAGAGTATATATATATGTATATATATATGATTACCACTACATAGAGATTTTCAAGTTGTAAATGTGTATGCTGCATAACTGGCTGTAATATGTATTTTAGATATGGGAGTCAGTGGCATATTTGGAGTGTGATATTATGGATGGGGTCACTGGGCTTGTTTTGTTGGCAACCCTGATTTCTGTCTGTCTTTATTGCTGTAGTTTATTTACAGGCTGACGGTGCTGTTGAGCATCTTAATGCTGTTTTCTGTAACTAGGATCCTTCAGATGCTCGTCCTGAAGAGGAAGTGTTTGTGGGTTACTGTGACCGCTGAACAATCACTATAAGGTACGTGTTAGTTTGCTCAGTAAAGAGCAGCGTCCACATTCACAACACGTCCGTGTGTCTGATGGAGTCGAGACGGATGTGAATGAGCTCAGTTAATCAGAACATCTCGAACCCTGTTTCTAATTCAAACATGCAGAAGCCATTCAAACAGATTGAGAAATAAACACTCGTGATATGCATGTTTATGTGCAGCATCACAGGCTCTGAGGAGCTGAATGCATCACGTGTGTTTGGACAGAATGACTGTCATCTGAGGTCTTTGTGTGGATTATACTGGAGTTTGAACTAAAACTACATTAGACTGAGCGAGCGATGTCTTACCAGTTCAGCTCTCCAGCGTCTGTGTTCTTGGAGATCAGAGCTTTCCAGAAACTATGAGTGTCCTTAACTGTTTTAATGGCGAAATCCTGCAGGACATGAACCACAGAAGACATGTTAAAACATTAAACAACAACAACAAAGAGAGAGAGATGGTATATTTGCACTTTTTTAATGCATTAAAAAATAATTTTAGTATATTTACCAAAAATAATCATTTTAAAATATTTTAAAAGGATATATAATATATTTTCTATGTTTTAAATCATTTAAATAAAAAGGGTTTAGTATATTTACTAAAAACATTTTTTCAAAGAATTTAAAAATACAAATTATTAAGCATAATTACTAAAATAAACATTTAAGAAAACATTAAAAATTATATTTTTAATATATTAACTAAATATAATTATTTTAACATATTTAAGAAAATGTATAGTATGATTACTGTTTTTTTAAAATATTTTAAAATAAAAATTATTTTGTATATTTACTAAAAATAAACATTTTAAAACAGTATACTTACTAATTTAAGCATTTAAAAAGAAAAAATAATTTTTTTGTATATTTACTAAAAATAAACATATTAATAAAAAAATATGCAATTGTTAATATATTTAACAATAGTTTACAATATATTACTAAAAGTAATCATTTTAAAACATTTAATAGCATGTTTACAATTTTTTGTAAACAATTAAAAATACAAATTATTTAGAATATTTACTAAAAATAAACATTTTAAAACATTTAAAAAAGACAGTGTGTTTTGCTAATAAATATATACCTTAAAAAGACATACAGTCTTAAAACAAAAGGTGATTAAAAGGTTTTTCACAGCGATGCAGAAGAACCTTTTTTGGTTCCACAAAGAACCATTCAGTCAAAGAAGCATCTCTTTCTTAACTTTTTATAATCTGAAGAACCTTCTTTCACCACAAACAAGCTTTTGTGACACAGAAAGGTTCTTCAGATGTTGAAGGTTCATCATGGAACCATTTAGACAGAAAGGTTCTTCTGTGGCATCGTGAAGCACCTTTATTATTAAGAGTGTAGTATATTTACTAAAATGTAAATGTATTGAGTTTTTAAACATTTAAAAATAAGAAAGAAACATTTACAGCAACATTTTAAAACAATAAAATAAAACTATTTTTAATTGTATTTTTAAGAGAATGTTGTTCTCAGTGGTTGCCAGGGAACTGCTGTGCGGTTTCTAAGGTGCACTGAAAAAAATGATATTACACATGATACATTAAAAAAAAAATTGTAAATAATTAAAAAAAAAAATGATACATTTTTTAAGGTAAGTGGTTGCAATCAATTTATTTTAGCTACATTTAAAAAACAAAAAAATGTTGAAAGTTACTCAACTAAATTTGTTTATTTAAATGTAGCTAAAATAAATTGATTGCACCCACTTACCTTAAAAAACGCAGTAAATTGAAAGAATAATTTTTTTTCAGTGTGTTCTGAGTGAAGTTCGACTCAACAAACACCAGTAAAGCATGTTTTTTCAGTGACGTGTTTCCACTGAAATGAGAGACGAGCTTCTGAATGTTTAGTTTTGATAAACACTGCTGATCTCAGATCTGTGAGAATGTGTCTACATTTACATTTACGCATTTAGCAGACGCTTTTATCCAAAGCGACTTACATTGCATTCAAGTTACAGTTTTACATTTGATCAGCTCTTGCTTTCCCTGGGAATCGAACCCATGATCTTGGCGTTGCTAGCGCCATACTCTACTATTTGAGCTACAGGAAAGCCAAATCTAGTAATTTAATCATTGACACGATCACCTCTTGAAAAAGCAATTTTGAAAATGACATGCTTGGATTCTCTTGCCTTCGTGACATGATGGGAAAAACATCTTCATTACTGGCCATCAGGAAGAAGTCATTAATCAAATGTCATCTCCTGTCTTTCATTTAAGCGGCGGCTCTATTTACCCTGTTCTTAAATTCACCATTGAAGGCAAATTGGTTTTCTGGCTTCCCGTCTGGCACTTTGTACATCCGGAACCAGTCGAGTGTGGCCTCCAGGTATCCAGGCTTCAGTCTGCGGACGTCCTCCATATCTGCGAGTGACAGAAGACGCTGAGATTCAGCCTCATGCTCATCACAAACACACAAGCTAAAGCTCTCAGACCGTTGAAGTCTTCAGCCTCGGGGTCCTCCACGTTTATGACCATCACTTTCCAGTCGGTTTCTCCTTCATCGATCAGAGCCAGAGTCCCCAACACCTTCACACGGATGACTTCTCCTGGAGAGCAGACCTGATGCACACATGACAGAACGCTCAAACTCCAGGAGCTCTGAAGGCCATGATTACTAAAGAAAGATGTTTCTAATCAGAATGATTCAATGATTCAAATGAATCGTGAATCGGTTTGACTGAATCATTAAAAACAACTGACTCAAAAGAATGATTTGCTCACAATTCATAATTTACATTGAGAGCAACTTTTACTCTACCAAAAAAAAAAAAAAAATTGTAGCTGGTGAATTAAATAATAAAATGTAATAAATTGTATGTATGTATGTGTATATGTATATGCACATATATATATATATATATATATATATACACACACACACACACACACACACATAACACACACACACACACACACACATAATAACACACACACACACACATACACATAATAATATAATAATGAAATATATATATATATATAGTAATATTTAATAATATATATTAATATATATATAATATAAAATAAATGATAAAATATAAATAGACCTATAAAATGGAATATACAGTATATGTATGTGTATATACAGTATATATATATTATATATATATATTGCATGAGTCTGAAGAGAAAAATGACATATATACTATAATAATTTTATGTTGTATATTATTATATATAATATGAAAATAATTATAAAATATAAATAGACCTCTCTCTCTCTCTCTCTCTCTCTCTATATATATATATATATAGAGAGAGAGAGAAAAGTCACATACTTATCTCTATATATATATACTCTTTATGTAAAAAATATATAATAATAAATTATACATACTGTATAAACAGACCAATAAAAATGGAAAATGTATATTCACTGTAGAAATGTTCATGACTTTTCTATGAGTATGAAGTTTATAATTTTATTAGTCTAATTTCCATAACTTTTATTTATTTTTGCATGGGTTTGAAGAGAAATATATGACATTATATGCATAAAATACAGGTTTCTGGACTATATATTTATTTCTTTAAATGTATATATTTATTTCAAATTCAGTTGAGATCCAGAGAAATGTTATATTAAAATGGTCCAGAAACCTGTTATGAAGAGCAAGAGTCTGTGCTTCTTGCAGTCAGTTTTGGGTGAATAAACTTAGGGGACAATAAATACAGACTGTATATGACAGACAGTAAAGCATGTGAGAAATATCCCATAACACTGATGTGATTTGTGCTGTTTCTGCCGCTGCTCTGTACCTTATTCCCGATGTCACAGATGTCGATGGGATCGTTATCACCGCAGCAGCCCGTGTCTCTGTCCCGGTGACCCGGATCCTCCCACGTCTGCAAAACATCAAATCATCCATCTGTGCATTTATATGATATGAGTGAACTGAGCTCTGATAAAACCAATCTCCCTCTCTGAGCTCGCTCATGCATCAAACACACTTTCTCTGGAGGTTTCTTCTCTTCTAAACGTCTGAAAGAGCTGTTGTGATGTGATGTGACACAAACCTGAGGAATGGCTCCATAGTTCCAGATGTAGCCCTTATGAGGAAAGACATTGCTAACGTAACGCAGATTCCCTTTCTTCATGTCCTGCTTCAGTGGATTGAGAGCATCTTTAGTCGCGATCTGGAGAAACGAAGAGAATATCTCAGAATTTATTCATTTACTCACACTTCTATCATCACAAACCTGTTTGACGTTCTGTCATACAGCTAATATATATATATATATATACAGTATATTTTTCTTTTTTTTTCTTCTTTTTCAAGATATGCAATAAATGAGAAAAATATATTTGCTAAAATATGTTTCAAAATATATTAATTTCCAATTATACCAATACAAGTTTATATTTTTTATGCCATTTTTTAAAATAGTTTTGAAAATATTAAAAAATATAAATATGTATTTTTTTTAAGAATTTTAAAATATATTTTGCTCAATATTTTTCATTTTAAGAAAATAAATGTTGTCTGTAACGTGTGAACGTAACATTTCAATAAAAATCAGCAAGGAATTCTTATTTTATAATAAAAATCAGCAAGATAAATTTAGAATGTTTATATTTTGGCTGCTTTACTTTTTTTATATAAAAAACAAAAATAATAATTTTAAAATATTTTAAAAGGATATATAATATATATACATTGAAATAAATAAAAAGGGTTTAGTATATATAAAAAATGAATTTAAAAATAAAAATTATTAAGCAAGATAAATAAACCATTAGAAAACATAAAAAATATATTTTTAATATATTACCTAAATATAAGTATTTTAATATATTTAAGAAAAAAATATACTGTTTTTTGAAAGCATTTTAAAATAAAAATTATTAAAATATAAAAATTATAAGTGTATACTTACAATTTAACATTTAAAAAGAAAAAAAGTATATTTACTAAAAATACATTAATAAAAAGTATATTGTTATATATAAAATCACATATTAATATGTGATCATTTCAAAAATGTCAACTTTATACATGTTGAGAGTATTTTCTCTAATCAAAACTTGATATATATCAGTTTTCTTCTCTAATTATGTTCCATTTCTTCTTCTTTGGTTCATATTGTGAAGAATTTGTGCTTTAGAAGATCTTTAAAAAGTGTGTCCTCATTTCTCTCTGAAGACAGTAATTCAGCTGTAAATGATGTCTGGATGCTGATTGATGGGTTATTGATGGGTTTCTCTGAATGGTAATAAATGTGTATTAAATGCAGTAAATCCAGACACCAAATGAATCCTTCAGGACTCCAGAAGCTTTGAAATCAATCGAGCACAGCAGAAAATATCTCTGCGCACACATACAGTAAATCATATTTTTGATCTTTTGAAAAGAGTCTGATGATCGGGTCTTTGGTAGATTTGGTAGTCGGGGTTGGTTTTCCACACGAGCCTCCTGAGGCAGAAAATCAGCCTGTATTTCATTTCAGAAATCATTAATCATTACATATCTGAACTGGTCTTTAGATGCAGAACCAGTCCTGATGAAGCACACAAATCAACTACTATATATAATATTACAATTTTACAGATAATACAGATGCACTAATATTACATGACTGCAGTAAAAGTATAAGTACTTGTTTTAAAATATAAAAAGTACAGATGGATAAAGCATGTTTATTATTTATTCTATCCAGCACTATTCAGTGCAGAATTTTAATATTTACATCTGCAAATAAGCAAATGTTTTATTTTAGTACCAAAACATTATATACTAAAATATCAATTAAGTTACTGATTATTCAAGAGTGATATATCATTTAGTATTTTAAAAATGGGGGAAAATAAAATGATGTGATAAATAGCATACGGTTTAAAGACTTTGGTGTGTGCATCCAATTCAATTTACAAAAGTAATACATAAAAATCATATTGAATGCAAGTAATGTTGCTACTTCAATGTTTCAAATAACTTTTGTGAGAATAAAATGACAAAATATGGGTGAAATAATATGCATCGTCATTCAGAGTAACTGATATATTTATGTAAAATGGAATCATTATTCTGATCTGTACTTATTAACATATATAAAAGATAAAGTATCATACTAAATCTTACAATATTTTAAGTGATTAAAAATGTCTTGCTGACAAATGGGTAAAACCTAGTGGTTTAAAAGATAGTGGCAAAGTGGCACAATGAATTAATCGTGATCTAGTCTTTTAATATCATCTAATGATTCTGGCTCTGGACAACATTTTCTGGTATGTAAACTATTATTACACTGAATTACATTTTAGTGGGTGTTTTCTGTAAATCATGGTAACAATGTATGATATTCATTATTTTTTGCTCAGAAAAATAAATTAAACCAGACACAAACAAAATGTAAAGTTTTATTAAACTTTTATTGTTTTTAAGCTTAAAAAACCCATGGGCAAAATGCATTAACATTTTAAGAGACTCTGAACTTCAGGTCGAAATAACGAGAAATGTAGTGGAGTAAAAAGCCCTAGGGATGGAAATGTAAAGGTTTCCCAAAGTGAAATTGCTCTGATAACGTATATATATATATACTTGAAAAATGTACTTAATTACAATAATAACGTAAAATGACTTAATGACTGTCTACCGCTGTGCAGAACTCATTAAATCAGTCTGTTCCTCAGCATTCGTTATTACAGACAATTTGTTCTTTTCCCTTTTATTATTCCTGGAATTCCCATATTTAGTTAAGGACAATCAGACATGAAGTCCGTGAGTTTGAACACGACGTAACGCTTAAAGAAGTTCCAGCCTTTCTAGGAATGATTTTAATGTATTCTAGTGCAGGTGTAATGTGAAGATCCACAGTCAGAGGTTTGCACTGAATGTTGAAGGTTTTTTACCTCCATCTTTGCGTTTGTCCATCTAGGAACCTCGACGACAGCATGGAAGATGTTCTGAAGGAGAAAACAGATTTGGTCAGATGATCACAACTGTGTTTTACAATCAGAGGATAAAGCACATTTGATGAAATCCTTCGATCGCTCTAGATATGACTCTATAGAGCATGCTAAAGCAAATAATGACCACATATAGATACACAAAGGTAGCCTAGGTTTGATTTAGGTGAGATTTTTTAATGTTCATCCAATCTTATTTTGTAAGTGACTTTTCTTTCTGTTTTAAAGATGTTTTCTTTGGATTGTTTGACTACTCAAAAGAGAATATAAGAAAATATAACTTAATCAATTTGTGTTTCCTGCTAGCTAAATTTATGCTCAAAATATGGTAACTATACTATACTATAGTAAAACCATATTTTCTAAAGAGATTAGAATATAAAATTCTTTCTGCCTTTCTTTCTTTGTTTTGTTTTTATAACTGTACTGCCTTAATGGTTTGTTGTTTTGAAGCTGCTGTTGTATAAGATTTTTATTGATCAAGATGTGAATTAATCAAGTATAATTAATGTGAATATAATCAGGTATCATGTTTTTCTACTATTATGATCATGGGAAACCGGCCCTACTCGCCCCGCTCCGAGCGGGATTCGAGATATCCGGAGTGAACGGGCGCTCTAACAAGGAGGCTAAAGACCACGGCCTCTAGCATCAATCACTAGAGCTCCTCATGAGAGCAGGGGAGTGAGGTTTACACGCAACAGCTCTCTCTTTTTTGATTCAGATCAGAACAGCGAAGTTCTGAATCTTTTGATTCAGATCAGAACATCAGAGCGGGTTTGAATCTTTTGATTCAGATCAGAACGTCGGAGCAAGATTCACAAACCTGCTCCGAAGTTCTGATCTGAATCAAATGATGATCCAAAGTTCTGTTCTGAATCAAAAGGTTCACGAACCCACTCCGAAGTTCTGATCTGAATCAAAAGGTTCACGAACCCACTCCGAAGTTCTGTTCTGAATCAAAAGGTTCACGAACCCACTCCGAAGTTCTGATCTGAATCAAAAGGTTCACGAACCCGCTCCGATGTTCTGATCTGAATCAAAAAATTCACAAACCTGCTCCGAAGTTCTGATCTGAATCAAAAGATTCATGAACCTGCTCCGAAGTTCTGATCTGAATCTGAAGTTCAAAAGATTCACAAACCTGCTCCGAAGTTCTGATCTGAATCAAAAGATTCCCAAACCTACTACGAAGTTCTGATCTGAATCAAAAGATTCACAAACCTGCTCCGAAGTTCTGATCTGAATCAAAAGATTCACAAACCTGCTCCGAAGTTCTGATCTGAATCAAAAGATTCACAAACCTACTACGAAGTTCTGATCTGAATCAAAAGATTCACAAACCTGCTCCGAAGTTCTGATCTGAATCAAAAGATTCACAAACCTGCTCCGAAGTTCTGATCTGAATCAAAAGATTCACAAACCTACTACGAAGTTCTGATCTGAATCAAAAGATTCACAAACCTGCTCCGAAGTTCTGATCTGAATCAAATGATGCGCAAACCCGATCCGAAGTTCTGATCTGAATCAAAAGGTTCACGAACCAGCTCTGATGTTCTGATCTGAATCAAATAATTCACGAACCCACTCCGAAGTTCCGATCTGAATCAAAAGATTCATGAACCCGCTCCAAAGTTCTGATCTGAATCAAAAGATTTGCGAACCCGCTCCAAAGTTCCAATCTGAATCAAAAGATTCACAAACCTGCTCCAAAGTTCTGATCTGAATCAAAAGATTCACAAACCCGCTCCGAAGTTCCGATGTGAATCAAATGATGTGTGAACCCGCTCCGAAGTTCTGATCTGAATCAAAATCAAAGTTCTGATCTGAATCAAATCACGAACCCGCTCTGATGTTCTGATCTGAATCAAATAATTCACGAACCCACTCCGAAGTTCCGATCTGAATCAAAAGATTCATGAACCCGCTCCAAAGTTCTGATCTGAATCAAAAGATTTGCGAACCCGCTCCAAAGTTCCAATCTGAATCAAAAGATTCACAAACCTGCTCCAAAGTTCTGATCTGAATCAAAAGATTCATGAACCCGCTCCGATGTTCTGATCTGAATCAAAAGATTCACAAACCCGCTCCGAAGTTCCGATGTGAATCAAATGATGTGTGAACCCGCTCCAAAGTTCTGATCTGAATCAAAAGATTCAAGAACCCGCTCCGAAGTTCTGATCTGAATCAAAAGATTCATGAACCCGCTCCGAAGTTCTGATCTGAATCAAAAGATTCAAGAACCCGCTCCGAAGTTCTGATCTGAATCAAATGATTTGCGATACACGATCCGATTGAATGTGAATCATTGTGCAGTGCAATGGTTAATCTGGTTCAGTGACAGTTCAATAGGAAATCAATTGAAAGCATCCAGTCATCTCATACCATTGAAGTGAATGTTTAGTTTATCAGCATATTATAATAAATATTTGAGAAATTATTGTTTTATCTGATTGTATTAGTCTATACAGAGTGATAGTCAAAAGAGCAAATGGAAGAAGCAGATGAACACAAACATAAATATGGTCTTGCTCTACACATGAATATGTGCATGCATGCAATTAAATTAGCATAAATTAAAGACAATGAAAACTATATCATGATGCATAATTACTTTGCACTTGATATATTTAATTAGGGGATGAAAAAAGATCTAATTCAGTTTTTTTAGCATTATTGTAAAATGAAATAGGCTTTGTTTTTTTAAAGTAGAATTTTTTTCTTCTGTTTTGGTGTGTAATATGATCTGGCATTATCTTGGCATGAATGCATATGTGCTTTAAATTAAATTTTCATGCATGCCTTGAAACTGTTATTACTGTTTTGCAGATGTGTGTGAGAGACTTTATGTGGTAAGTATATTCATCACTGACTGCTGAAGCTTCTTCATATACATTTGCATTGACAAAATCATTTGATATGGTGTGTATAAAATGTACTTCTAAAATATTTTTCTCTCAGTCCTTTACACGATCACGTTTCTACACAGTTTGTAAGATGAAGGAGGTCACACACTTTCCTCTGTTTTTCCTTCTGTCTGCAGTGTCTGAGTTCATGTTCCTGCATGATAATTCTGCTCTGTGTTGTGTTTATATTGATCAAACCCCCCATGATCTTGAATAGAGGAATCTATTCCCATAATTCATCTGACATATTAATGACATTATGAACTCCAGGATGATTATCGTGAGAGAATGCATCTAATTAGATTTAATTCACACACATACCTCAGGGAGAGAAATATACACACACACACACACACACACACACAGAGAGAGAGAGAGAGAGGAATGTGGGAATATTTATTATCATTTGAGATGTCCTTTATGTTCATGCGCAGTTTATTGTTGTTTGTTTGTTTTATCATTAATGTGTCAGTTCATTTGACACTGACGAGGGTCCAGGTTTAAAATGTTCTGGTCCTTTTATATGTATTTACTGAAGCAATTCAGTATTATCAGAGTCATAACAAACTTCATCAATCCAACAGTTTTGACAAAATCTCAATAATTAAATCATTTCAGTATATTTAACTAATTAAGTCTATTTATTTCCTGTTAAGTGTAAATTATATATAACTAATTAGTTGTTTTCTTTAAAGTAAGTTTGATGTTGTCAAAACAATTAACAGCCAATTAACAGATTTGAATTCTAAACACAAAAAAAATCAACACATTATTTAGATTAATGATTAAAAATACAATATTGACGTCACAAATTGAATTTATAGGTTATATTATATTTAATCAATATATATTTGTTGTAGTTCTCCATATATCAAACAGTAATGCTTTTAGTGAACAGATGCACTTTTCATTTCATCATTGACTTCATTTTCCAATACAAACCCAACATTTGAGCTGTTTTTTGCTCTCGTTTACTGTATGTAGACTGCTTGAATTTCTGAGTTAACATGATTTCACGTGATCATAGATGTGTGAAATCAGTCTGTGTGTTTCATAGAGGTGAAGGGAACAACTTCTGTTCCTCATTAAAACCCGGTTCAGAGATCTGAGGAATGAATGCATAAATCAGGATTCAGATATTCCATACCTCGGCCTCGTCTGCGTAGATGGGGATGTCATGAAATGGAGATATGTATTTCCCCTCTGCGTTTTCTGTGAGACGAGATAAAAGAGCTTCACAAAGGATGTAAAATACTCTGAGATTAAAGAGATTTTCATCTGAGAGCAGGAGGATATATTGTGATGTTTGAATCAAAGACAGAATTCATTACAGAAAACACTTATGGTTTCAACAGAAAGCAGATTTTCTTTGTGGCACATGGTGATTGGTCACATAGCAACAGTAGTTACTTCCTCCTGTTACTTACTGCCACCAACAGATGCTCAACAGCTTGTCTGTTTGTGTGTGTGTGTGTGTGTGTGTGTCTCACTGTGCTGTCAGTGTAATAAGGGAAGATGATTAAATATACCTATGCATAATTATATAGTTAAGATGATGCCACTAGACGTGCCATTCTTGTTATGCAGCATCCTTTCAACAATTATAAAATGAATATGCTTGTGTAGGAATGTATTCAGAGCATATATTCAGCTATAATTATGTCTTGATTAGTTTTAGTGTCAATGTTCATTTCTCAGTGAGTGACTGACAGTTACATGAGTACATCAGCTTAAAGTTAATTAAGCATCTAACGAGTTGGAAAGTGGTATTGGACATAGATAAACCTGACAAATTTTGTGTTAATTAAAACAATGTTTACAAGATGCATTGTCTGCATTTTGCATGCAGAAAGATCATGAACATCCACTCAAGTAGAGAAATGATTTAAAATCAGCCTTTGTTCACTTCGCTGTGAGACTGTGAGTTTAGTATTTGATCGACTGTATTGAAGATGTGCTGCGTGACAGGACAGGACTGAAGTGAAGAGCAGCAGGAATCAGTGCAGTGTTGTTGGTGATGAATGGATGTGCTGTGACACTTACTGAAGTAAAGTCTGTAGTCGGCCGTGTTTTCTCTGCCTCGCTCCTCCACGATGAAGCTCATGATGCCTGTTCTTCCTGCTCTGCTGAGTTCTGAACGCACTGACAGCCACTGAGACACTGATAATCTGATAATCAGACCTGATCCTGAGAGAGACAGAGAGAGAGAGAGAGAGAGAGAGAGAGAGAGAGAGAGAGACAGAGAGAGACAGAGAGAGAGAGAGAGAGAGAGAGAGAGAGAGAGCAGATCTGTCAGAGTTCACCAGACTATTACAAAACAGATTATTTATTTATTGTGCCTTGTTTATAATATTTATTTATTTATTTATCATGCTTGATGCATTATTATATTTGATGATTAAATTAAATTTATACATTTGAATTTATTATTAAATAAATAAATATTCAAATTTTAATCGTAACATTTATTTATTTATTTAGTATAATGACACATCATGCATGAACCATTCAGTATAGCCATCCATCCATCCATCCATCTACAGTATCTATCTATCTATCTATCTATCTATCTATCTATCTATCTATCTATCTATCTATCTATCTATCTATCTATCTATCTATCTATCTATCCATCCATCTACAGTATCTATCTATCTATCTATCTATCTATCTATCTATCTATCTATCTATCTATCTATCTATCTATCTATCTATCTATCTATCTATCTATCTATCCATCCATCTATCCATCTATCCATCTATCTATCTGTTTGTCTGTCTCTTTATCAGTCAGTCCATCCGTAAATCATGACAGTCTGTTAAGCACATTTTTAAAGTGCGCACACTAGTGATTAAGGTCACTCCTTTAGTTGACTTCATCTGCAGCAGCAGAGCTTCTCATCCTCTGTAGGCGTCTAAAAGCAAAAGCAGTTCTTCCTCTCGCAGCTGCTGAACTCCAGGAGCTGAGAGCTCAATTTCCCCTGCGTTTGATTCATTCTGCGTAAAACACAGCAGATCTCAACTCTCTGACCTTCGCATGTGCAGCGTGTTTCTGTGTCTCTGACGCAGTGCTGTATCCTGAGGGCAGGTGGACGTGTGGTTAGCACATGAGCGTGTGTAAATGTCAGTGTGTGATCCAAACACACACTCACCCACAGCAGCAGCAGGTGGGAGAGACGGGAGTTTAGTGCAAAGCCAATTACAGGCCAGATTACCCTCCTGCTGCGCTGACTCCACCGGCACTGTCTCATAAGATGCTTATGGAAGCTGATTTTTAACCTGGTCACGTTATAGATAGATAGTAACACAGACTATAGGCCTAAATAAAGCTGGGGAAGTTCCTCCTCATTAGTGTGCAGTGGAACAGACTCAAATCTGTGTCTGAATTTATTGTCACGGTTTGTGGAAGAAGAAGAAGCAGCAGCAAGAAAAGAGGTGTCAACAGTTCAGTGCTGTATATTTACAGTCTCAGTTCTCTCTGAACTCTTCTAGAACACACAGTGGCATCTGCAGGACTTAATGAAGTCCCACTGAGTGCAATTAAAAACAGTACAGAGTTGAATATTGTATCAGGCAGAATCTGCTGTGATGGGACAATCAGGACTCGTCTTGTTTTACCATGTTTTTACAGTTTTTCTCAGTTGCTTTGGTGCATTTCTCAGAACAGAAATGACATTTTCAAAACTACTTGTTCAACCTCCACATCATCTCGTCACTTGTGCACATCATAAAAGCAGTTTCTCATTCTTTTGAACAAGTTGCGATTGCTTTGGTACATTCATGCACCTGATTATGTACATTTGTCTTCGGTTTCCTACATTATCAGTTACTATTGTCATGTTGCTCAAGATGTATTCTATAGTTCTCTGTGCAATAGTCTTACCCCTCAAAACATCGAGTCATTAGTTCATCGTATAAGTCATTAGATGCAAAATGGTTGATCTAGTTGTCATAAACTGTCAAGCATATTTTCTACGCATTTCTATTAGTCTTTTTGTAAATTTGCCATGAATTGTGCAAGTGAATCTTGACTCTCGCTAATGAAGAGAATATAGATCAACCAATTATAAACCAATTCTCTGAAATTCCTCAGCATCTCAGACCCTTCAATGCACCGTTCGCAAATAGCTTGATTGAAGCGACTGAGAAATGTGCCGCCGCTGCTATCCGCCACTGACAACTACGGCCTGTTATAGGAATGTTACATTTGAATAAAAAAAGATCTCTGAATTGAACGTTTTCAATATAACTAAATATAAAAAGCTGAGGGTTAAAGTAGTTCACTTTGACATTTAAAGAATGTTCAGAGAACATTCAAATGTAACATTTCCATAATGTTTTCAAAATGATTAAATGGAATGTTCCCTTAAAATTAGCATAACCAAGAAAAAAACATTCTGAAATAAGTTTTTATATTTAATGAGAATGTTAGCAAAATGTACTTGTTTATATTTTTTAATAGCTGGTTATGCATATATTTTCCAGACACATCATAAATGTCCCTCAGTTTTTAAAAATTACTTTCTTTTATCAGTGAAGTAAACAGAGTGAAATTTAAATATTTTTTCTACTTTGGTTTCACTTCAACAAAGAAACGCAATTCAGAAATATTCCAGGTGTCATATTTAGTCTTTAAACATGTTTTCTTTGTGAATATTGTTTTATTCAATATTCTCATATAATTTAATCATTTTGTGTGTGTTTGTGTGCCCTTAATATAATTTTCCATCCTGTTAGTTTTTTGTAAAATCCATTTCCTCAACAGCATCATCCGACAGGAAGTGACATCATTTTGGAGGGAAATCAGCTGCACAAACATCAGTCAGTATTATCAATGGGTTTGATGGATTCTGGGATGTTTTTTTGGTGATATTATTTGGTTTATGTCTCTATAAAACTCCCAACCCATCCAGTCCAAAAAGATATTGTCAAAAATATAAACAATTGAAAAGATATGGAAATGAATTTCAAGTGGACGTCTTAATGTAAGCTTGTCATTGTTATAATATTCCAAATCTAATTGAATATATTAATAACAAGAGACCCTTTTATCTCTTCACATGTGCATGTTTCCCCCTATTTTAATTTGTAAACATGTATATATTTATTAATTTAATACGTACTAGTCAGGAAGAGTGTGACTCTCACAGCATCACAGTCATTTTCAGTCATCTGCTGCTCGTATTCAGTTTGGTATCTTGATATAGATCTCTGAATAGACTTGATTTTCTCCTGGAAAATTAATATGACCGTGCAAAGTATGTGTTTCATTTCAGATCTGAATGTGCGTTTGCAGTGGATTGTTTGGAGGCTTTTTGACCAGCATGTGGAGGTCAAGTTCACCCTTCAGTGAATTCACATTAATTCCCAAGGTGCTGCTGCTTCTTCAGGTCTAGCAGTACTTTATTTAAGCCTTATTATATTAATGTTATCCAGCATTAAAGTACTGATAATAGATCTTAGAAAGACTGCATCACCTACAACAGCAGTCAGGAACAACAACTAGATTTGGCTACTGGTTAACATTAACCAATAGTCAAGACAAAATTTCATTGCAGATGCAAAGATTATAAAATAAAAACAAGCACCAGTAAGATTACATTCACAGTATGAGACCAGAAATGTCTCCGGTCACTTTGGATGTCTTGTTGACTTCAACAGTTGGTGTATTAGTTCAGCTGTTTTTAATGGTTTAGAGTTATAACAAGCCCTGTTGCAGGTCAAAGTTTAGCTGGTCAGTATTGGTTACTACGCCATTTGGCTGCTAAAAGCTTTTTCACCCATTGAGAAACAATGGAAATAAATCATGCATATTTTTTTTGGCAGACATATAGAGCATCTGTGATTGGATGGCCGTCTCCTGCAGTGCTGCTGGTCTCCAGTGGGAGGAGCTTCTGCAGATCTCCAGCTGTCAATCAAATGGATGGATGCTGGTGTTCATAGAGGTTAGAGATGTTATTTCATGCTTCAGTTCACTCAAGTGGACCAGAGATAGCAACATAAAGAACAAAAGTGACCATGACACTATCACAGTTACACAAAACCACTGCAGCAGATTCAGCTGAGAGTCACTTATAAAACAGACCGGGGCTAGTTGTCACAAGGTGAATATTGAATTGCACGATGCTTGTTTTCTCCATCAGTGGTTTTGTGTGTTCGTTTCAAACATCTAGAATAATATATGTGAATTCTCACAACTTTAGTTTCAGACTGGGGCAAGTTTTCACATGCATTTTAACTGTATTTTAGTAAGTGGCTTGTTTTCTGTACTTTTTTGTTGTTGTTGTTGTAGTTACTTTTTCCATTTTTTGCATGTTCATGAATT